>CM061046.1:532228-824564 GCA_030762985.1 Adelphocoris suturalis
AGAACCATGCTGTTTAAAACGTAGGTAGTAGGTGCTTTAAAAAAAAAATAAATAAATGTAATCACAACTGATGAGTTTACTCTGTGCATGTGTTAATAATTTGATTCCATGTTTGTCTATCAAAATCATAAACTAAAATTTCTCAACACGATCAATAGCGACTGAAATGTCTAAGATTTCTTCAAAAATTCGCTCATGGGGTCATGCTGCATGACTGGTTTTTAATCTATGTATGTATGTATGTATATATGTATGTGTCATTCCAGACGATAACTGTCTGTAGAATTGTGCTATAAACTTTAAGCAAATTTTAAAATGTTAAGGACACAAAACGAAAGTTCAAGTTCGTTGGCCAGCATGATCGGATTACATCTTCGGTTGAAATGTTTCAAAAATGTAGTAAAAAATTTCAAAATAGCCTGTTTTTTACGATTTGTTGTGCGAAATAATTTTTTCAGCATACTAACATGTGGTATATTCTTAATCAGCGTAAAATTTCCTATAAGAATATCTATCAAGTTTTCAAAAATTTCAAAGTTGAAAAATCAGTCAAAAATCGAAATAATGCTAAAAAAAAAAATAGGATACTGTTAAGATTTCAACTGCCTTCAATACTGACCACATTGGACATAGAAATCTATGAATATTTACCTACATTTGTCTTTAAATCTTCAAGATTAGTTTAATAATTATAAAGTATGAGTACCTCATAATTATTTTTAATAATTTGATTCCATGTTTGTATATCAGAATCATAAACTAAAATTTTTCTACACGATCAATAGCGACTGAAATGTCGAAGATTTCTTCAAAAATTCGCTCATGGGGTCATGCTGCATGACTGTACTTTTTGTGATAAAAATCGAATTTAAAGTTGATCTCAAAGTTAAAAAGTCCAGTCATGCAGCATGACCCCATGAGCGAATTTTTTAAGAAATCTTCGACATTTCAGTCGTTGAGAAATTTTAGTTTATGATTTTGATAGACAAACATGGAATCAAATTATTAACACATGCACAGAGTAAACTCATCAGTTGTGATTACATTTTTTTTTTTTTTTTTTTTTTTTTTAAAGCACCTACTACCTACGTTTTAAACAGTATGGTTCTTAAATTGGGTATACAGGGATACTTCCATAAGAGTAGTTCAATCTGAATTTGGACAATGTTTCATGCAAAGATTACCGATTTTTATAACTAGCGAACTGCATTATTTCGATTTTTGACAGATTTTTTCAACTTGAAATTTTTTGAAAACTTGATACATATTCTTATAGGAAATTTTACGCTGATTCCGAATATACCACATGTTAGTATGCTGAAAAAATTATTTCGCACGACAAATCGCAAAAAACAGGCTATTTTGAAATTTTTGACTACATTTTTGAAAATTTCATCCCGAAGATGTAATCGATCATGCTGGCCAACGAACTTGAACTTTCGTTTTTTTGTGTCCTTAAAATTTTAAAATTTGTTTGAAGTTTCTAGCACAATTCTACGGACAGTTATCGTCTGGAATGACACATACATACATATATACATACATATATACATACATACATAAAAAAATGCGTTAAACTTCAGAATATGATTCAGAATAGCCTGAAACGGATTTCTGCATAAAAATTTTTCAAAAATTCACATTCTACAAATTTTGAGGCGAGAGCAATAGCTTAATTTTCTTCAAAAATTCGCTAAAAGCCATGAAAACCACCAATCCGTCCAGATGGTACTGTACAAAAGTGTAATACTCCCAAAAATAAATTATGGAATTATCAAATATTCCATAAGGGACTTCAAATACTGCAAAACCATGCATTACGTCAGATCACAGGAGCAGTAAAATCTTCTCCTATCCCATCACTTAACACGATAACACAAATACAATATATGAGAGCTAATTTACAAAGCATCACAGACAAAACCATATTACGAATGAACTCTCAAGACCCCCAAGTAAGAATCCTATCACATGCATTCATCTCCAAAATAACGACCTAGCCACATCGTTATAATTTACTCAAATATCGATTCTTACTCATCAGAAACATGATCAAACTCGGCGCTCCGCGCCTCGCCAGGGGGCAAGCCCCCTGGACCCCCGGTTACCTCTATTTACATACTTCGGACGAAATTATTGAAACACAGAATGTGTTTGCGTTGTCGCGCAACCAAGTGACAACCAAACAAGCGTCATTGTTTACTATTCATTTATAACGTCAATTTATATAGTTATAGTATGAAACTACGAAAATTGCGTTGTCGCGCAACCAAGTGACAACCAAACAAGCGTCATTGTTTACTATTCATTTATAACATCAATTTATATATAGTTATAGTATGAAACTACGAAAAAAAATACGAAATAAATTCGTGATAAATCAAGAGCTTTCCAACGAATGGTGAACGATTTCTGTGCGATTAAAATGGCGGAAATTCCATTTCCCTACCAACGGCTCGGTTGTACGTGAAAATCATCCATCACACATTTCGTTCCCATCCCGCGTTCCATTTTCGGCTAGTTAGTCCATGGCTAAAACACATTCTGTGTTAAAAACAACAACATAGTTATGTACGAACATGAAGAACTGCAGTTTAGAGTGGGAAACTGCTAACAGATTCATGCAGTGGACAACATACCTTCAATTGAAATCAAAGGAAATTTAGATACCAACACACTAAAACAATTAACACTAGAACACATCAGCAAGTATAACGAGTGTACCACGCTATATACGGATGGATCTAAACAAAGTGCAGGGTGCGCTTCAGCCTATACTTTTGTCCAGGACCTACTTAAAAGCGGAGAAGAATTCAAAATTAATCAACTAAGCTGTATATACACAGTAGAAGCGTTTGCTATACTCAAGGGGCTTCAACATATACTTACTGATTAGGTACACAGAAGGTAAACCTACTGTCATTTTCAGTGATTCTAAATCTGTAATTACAAGCGTCAAAAACATAACCATGGGAGACAATCAAATAAGATTTTTCAGATAATAATCAAATATGCCAAGGTTCTACATCACAAAACTAGTCAGCCTGTCCACCTTACAATGGATACCAGGACATATCTCTCAATGATGACACGACCTGAGCGACTTCCTTGCTCGCCGAGCCTGCACAACTGTCCACCCCCTAACTACAACACTAGTTTTATCACATGACGAAATCACAGAAGTTATTAAGAAGACCTCAGCGAATAACACGAACGAGCAGGTGGACTACGAACTGACAATGACAGTTGGAGGATGGACAAAAAACACAGTCCCGGAAAACGTACAACAACCTTGGTACAACAATATAACAACAAAAGGCAATAAATATATCACGTCCATCAACAGGGTACTTATAGGGCACGGCCACAATAACTATTTTAGACATCTCATGGACCACCGAACGCATGCGAGTGCGGAAATCCTAAACAAGACGTAGATCATATATTGAACATATGTACAAAGCACGAACAGGGAAGAAGGAAAATACTAGAGAAACATCGAGCATCATCTTTCCAAGAACTCATTAAAATGACTTCAGGGAGGAGATCCTAGAAGAGGTATACGAATTTCTCGTTAACAAAAACATCGAGCTGTAGACATCAGGAAACTAAGAAACCTTCGCCTATCATGGTCATGGAAGCTACCTGATACTGCCAATGAAAGAATGCTGCAGCAATCAGAGAGAGCGCATAGATGGGTACTCGGAGCAAATCGACCACCTGGCCTCAACTTAAATGATTAATTTAAAATGTATCAAAATAATTATTATTATCTCGGTCATGGATACGATTGTTCTGAAGAATGCAAGTTAAATGATTTCTTTCTGTACCTTATCTGTGATCAAGAATACTATTCGAAATATCAGATTTAATTACTTTCGTTCTTTTATTTGTGAAACTTCTCATCTAAATCAATTTATCATATAGTTCAGTAGAACCAAACAATCAATAAGTGCATTTGATATAAAATTCTTGTGTCACAGTTTTCGTTGCCATACTTCTCCGAAACGGCTTGGCCGATTTTGATGAAATTTTTTTGTGCTTATCCGGTATCTATGAGAATCGGCCAACATCTATTTTTCATCCCCCTAAATGTTAGGGGTAGTCCACCCCTAAATTTTTTTTTATTTTTTAGACAAAATTTTTAATTTCTATTTTAATTAACGTCTGCCAAGTTGGGTGGGCAGTATAACTTCCTCAAGCGAGCGAAGCGAGCAGCATCCCCCACAGAAGTTAAACCTACCCTTAGAGACCTACCGTTTGCGAGCGAAGCGAGCAACATCCCCTACATGTTTCAATTGTAATACATTCCATGTATACAGCCACACTTTGCGAGCGAAGCGAGCAACATTCCCTACATGCCACACTTTGCAAGCGAAGCGAGCAATTTAATGGGGGGTCCGGGGGGCTTGCCCCCCGGCTGGACGTGGAGGCGAGCGGAGCGAGCCGTAGCGGCTAGTATTATATATATATATATATATATATATATATATATATATATACTCGGCGCTTCGCGCCTCTCCGGGGGGCTTCGCCCCCATGGCCCCCGGATCTTTTCTCTTTTGTACTGCGTAGAAAACGAGGATAATTTGCTATGTTTTGTACATTTTTATTCGTTCATTTTACATTAAAAAATGGATATAAAAAAATTTGGATATAAAAAAATGTTCAAGCCTGGCTGGGATTCGAACCCACGAACTCGCGCTTCGCGTCACGGACGTTACAAAAAAAAATTATTGGGGTTCGGCCTAAGAATTGCATAGCAATTAATATGTATGAAAAAGTCCAGTCATGCAGCATGACCTCATGAGCGAATTTTTTAAGAAATCTTCGACATTTCAGTCGCTATTGATCTTGTAGAGAAATTTTAGTTTATGATTTTGATAGACAAACATGGAATCAAATTCTATCTACAGCATGGTTCAAGGCTTAAACAGCATGGTTCTAGGATTGGTTATACAGGGATACTTCCATAAGAGTAGTTCAATCTGAATTTGGACAATGTTTCATGCAAATATTACCGATTTTTACAACTAGCGAACGGCATTATTTCGATTTTTGACTGATTTTTTCAACTTTGAAATTTTTGAAAACTTGATACATATTCTTATAGGAAATTTTACGCTGATTCCGAATATACCACATGTTAGTATGCTGAAAAAATTATTTCGCACAACAAATCGCTAAAAACAGGCTATTTTGAAATTTTTGACTACATTTTTGAAAATTTCAACCCGAAGATGTAATCCGATCATGCTGGCCAACGAACTTGAACTTTCGTTTTGTGTCCTTAACATTTTAAAATTTGTTTGAAGTTTCTAGCACAATTCCACGGACAGTTATCGTCTGGAATGACACATACATACATACATACATACATACATACATACATATATACATACATACATACATACATACATACATACATACATACATACATAAAAAAATGCGTTAAACTTCAGAATATGATTCAGAATAGCCTGAAACGGATTTCTGCATAAAAATTTTTCAAAAATTCACATTCTACAAATTTTGAGGCGAGAGCAATAGCTTAATTTTCTTCAAAAATTCGCTAAAAGCGTTAAACTCCACGATTCGTTTCGGAATGCTTCAAAACGGATTTCAATGAAGAAATTTTCCGAAAACTTTGATTTCAAAATTTTCCGAGTCATTGCAATAGTTCATTTTCTACTAAAATTCGCTAAAAGTTTTACGTTAGTGTAACTCTGAAGACGTATATTTATGATTCCGTTTCGTCTGTTTCAGGAACAATGGCTGCGGACTGGGGCCCTTCCGTCCGAAGTGGCTGCAGAAGTTCGCGACTCCCAAGTCCTTCATGACGGTGTTCGGCCTCCTGGGGACCGTCCAGGCGATGGCGTTCATCTACTTCATAGCCACACTCACGACGATGGAGCGGCGGTTCGGAATCCCGAGCAGAACTACCGGTCCGTTTTCCTTCCTAACTTTAACAACACTGGTTATCTCTAACATCAATGAATCAATCAAAATTTTATAGTAAATTAGAGAGTTTTTGGCGACTTCAACTCAACGTCACCCGTTACCGTAGTCTTGAGGGAGCAAACGAAGATGCTAACCCAAAAGGAGCGGGGAGAACGGTTGCCTTAATTTTGATGTCACGTTAACGGTGGTTGGGGAACGCGATATTTTTTACCAGCTATCTTGTTGTCTACTGTTGTCTAATCGACTTCTTTATTTCGATGTGAAATGCCAATTTTCAATCCTAAATTCGAATTTCATGTTAGTCTCAGTACAAATACGGGATAGTTTCTCATTTTTATTTTTCAATTCGTAAACAAGGCATGGATTTAACGCAAAGATAGTAAGCCTCAAGTGGGAAACACCGCGATTTAGTTGCACTTTTAGGTGTTTAGTCGTTACGAACTTCATGTTTTTGGGTTTTCGGTTGGGTAATCTATCAAGAAGTATGAAAAAGTATTCATCTCTATGACAATGAACCAGGATTTTATCTGATAATCATCAGTGGAGGCAGCACTTCACGCAATGTTCAAGAGAAAACAGCTGAGATCAGGCTAACTAAGAACAATACTGCGAAGAAGTAGTGTCTTAGAACTCAGGTTCCTCATTTAAAATATGTGAAATTATAATACTCGTAAAAACAAAGCTCTAATCGACCAAATAGGGCCTTTGCGCAAAAGACAGCATTGTTTTCGATCGAGTTGAAGGCTGGTAAAGCGCGACGGCGGAGGCAGAAGATGGCACATTCGGTTTCTATCTACGCGACTTGAAACGAAGAATAACCAAGTTTGAGGGGTGTTCAAAAACCTACCCGCTACATCAACAAAATTAGTTGGTAATGAGGCATTTGAAAAGAAAAACTACTATTATTTATTTCAGCAGTATTCGAGTAATTTTGAGGTGCCCAGTAGTGTTACATTTACAGGAAGGTTAGGCTGGTGCCGTGTGCCTTTAGGTCCCCAAACGGGTGACGTTAAATGAGCCATTCTAACGTACGACGTTGCTAACGTCCCCTCAAGGTCACGTACTCTTGGGTACGGTAGGGTGACGTTATGGGTACGTTAGTGGTCACCAAAAACTCTCTAGTAAGGCTAAAGGGGACGACAGTTGTGTGAGTGAGAGGGAAGATACAAATAGATAATCTTGATTATCTCCACACCAGTCAATCAATTTTCAAATCTAAATATATATTTGAGTTTGTCTCATCCTAGGCTATCGAGCGAACATAACAAAGTTTCCAAAAAATAGCTCACAAAAATTTTGTTTTTAAATTTTTTTGTATTTTGCTCATAAATATTATTTTGAACAATTTTTCCTTGGAAAACACTAACATCCCATATTTTTACATTTCTCAACTAACTACTAGAATTATCCTCATAAATAATTGTGAACCACGTTTTTCGCTTCCAATTCTCATATGCGGCCACTAATATTCAGAATCAAAATTTCATGCCTATGCCAACATACCCTTGAATTGTTTCCAAACACGGGATATTAGCGATTTGTTTAATTAAAAAAAAATTAAATTAGCAATTAAAATTATAAGTCAAAATTTCAACAACAACAATTTTTTTTAAACAATGTTATATGATCGCTCGATAGGTTTACTCGTCCTGATAATGATTCTGAAGCCAGATTTAAAAAATGTGTACTCAAGTGGAGATTTGCTCGATAAAGTTTCATCCGACGCTAGCGCCATCCGTTATCTGAGAATCGCACTAAACACCCGTCCCCTTTAGCCTTAAAGGATTGTTACAAGAGCTCTTGACGAATTATATTTGAACGTGTATAGGAAACATAATTATAAATCTGTAGATAAAGTAAGTAGGTAATAATAGATCTTTAAACAAAATAAAAACTACTTCATTAACAAATTTAGGAATGCGACGAAAAATAGACAAATACAAAAAAGTCCAGTCATGCAGCATGACTCTATGAGCGAATTTTTGAAGAAATCTTCGACATTTCAGTCGCTATTGATCGTGTAGAGAAATTTTAGTTTATGATTTTGATAGACAAACATGGAATCAAATTATTAAAAATAATTAGGAGGTACTTATACTTTATTATTATTAAACTAATCTTGTAGATTTAAAGACAAATGTAGGTAAATATTCATAGATTTCGATGTCCAATGTGGTCAGTATTGAAGGCAGTTGAAATCTTAACAGTATTCTATCATAACGGCATTATTTCGATTTTTGACTGATTTTTCAACTTTGAAATTTTTGAAAACTTGATACATATTCTTATAGGAAATTTTACGCTGATTCCGAATATACCACATGTTAGTATGCTGAAAAAATTATTTCGCACAACAAATCGCAAAAAACAGGCTGTTTTGAAATTTTTGACTACATTTTTGAAAATTTCAACCCGAAGATGTAATCCGATCATGCTGGCCAACGAACTTGAACTTTCGTTTTGTGTCCTTAACATTTTAAAACTTATTTGAAGTTTCTAGCACAATTCTACGGACAGTTATCGTCTGGAATGACACATACATATATACATACATACATACATTTAAAAAAAAAAAAAAAAAAAAAAAAAAAAAAAAAAAAAAAGCGTTAAACTTCAGAATATGATTCAGAATAGCCTGAAACGGATTTCTGCATAAAATTTTTTCAAAAATTCACATTCTACAAATTTTGAGGCGAGAGCAATAGCTTAATTTTCTTCAAAAATTCGCTAAAAATGGTCACCCAGCAAATTTGAATGATTACGGAACGTACAGTGGGAAAACATCTCACAGCAAGGAATCACCAACTGCAAACTAAACAAATAAACATTTCCGACGAGACAGGTAACGAGGAGACATGAATAGAGTCAGTTGGAGGCGAAAGACTATAGCATCAGGGACCTGAGCATAAACTATTTGATTGCTGTCATCTTCTTGTCGTCATCGCCTAAATCGAGCAGATCAACCAAGTTTGTTTCTCCCGTCACGTCAGAATCCTCCTCAGGAAACCGGGGGTAGGCCGCCAGATAATGGGATCTGTGTGCCTGGTAAAGGAGGCATTCCAGGAGCCTGTCCACTTTAAACTTTCCCAACATCCCAATAGAGTGGAAAGTAATGTCCAATTTTACTTTCCCAACATCCCAACAGAGTGGAAAGTAATGTCCAATTTTACTTTCCCAACATCCCAACAGAGTGGAAAGTAATGTCCATTTTTACTTACCCAACATCCCAATCATTTCCATAATATATTTTATATTTATTATGTTTAGCAGAAAATCGTCATAGAAGTTTACACTTCTCCCGTGTGGTCGTTAGCACACCTGGTTTTTTATATTTTTATTACAAAAAGAATTGTATTGCTATTTGATTGTTTCGAGGATATGTAACCGATGTTTTCTAGGGGGAATTTAAGAGAGGACCTCATGGTCCTAATCCCACCAGGGGCATCGGGACATTACCCCAGTACATTTGGGAAAAAAGTAACAAACTGGAATGAAGACTTTACAAACAGCTCCATGCTGTGGCTCCAAGGTGGATGCTAGAAGAAATAGGTTTACGCTCCATCCAAGGAGGTTTAAGATCCATCTACCAGCGAAAAAGTACGTAGATTGCAATGATATCACTCTATCAAGAGAGAAATTTCGTCGATTCAGGTTAGACTGTGAAGGGGAAAAAAAGGGCAAGAAACGGGAAATAAAGGGCAAGGAACGGGAAAAAGAGGTCATAACGGGATATTTCTCATGATTTTGGGGGCTCTGCCCCAGACAGGGTTTCCAACTTTTCTAAAGACCGTAGAATGAAATTTACGTTATGAGTGGCTTCCACTAGAGGAGTTTCGGTTTATTCCATTAGCCAAACTGATTCCTTCTGGTCATTCCATGCTAAGAGTTCCCTGTTGGGTATGTTCGTAGTAATGTTTTGTTGTCTCTGCAAGTAATATGTGATGTTTCTTTAAGTTCGTCCGGTTATTCCCAAGAATTTACTCTAAAGTAAAGTCCGTATTATAGTGTTGTGTTATAAGTGCCTATTTTTATTCAGTCCTAAGTTGTTGAATACATCTTTTGTAATAAAGTCCTTTGTATTGTCGGTTGAGTTGGAGTGCGTTGTTCTATGTGTAGAGCTACATAACCCTTTTCCGTCGGTAGTTACGAACGATAGTTACAAAAATAAATTTTGGCATCCCTTGTGGGGAATGAAGAAAAATCAACGATCACTTTGAATAGAATTCACACCTAAGGACGACGTTCATCGACGGATTTACGTGAGTTGAAGTTTAGTCAGGTACTGATTTTGACATTTTCATGTCTTTGCTTTGGCACATTAACTGAAAAATCGTCACGAAAACTTGCTCACGCGATACCAATAAATAAAATAGACTCACTGTATTGCGTAGAGAACAATCAACTAGTTTCTTTATGTCTTTGCTATGGCACATAAACTAAAAAAACGTCACGGAAAATTGCTCACAAAAATATTTTGATGATTTCCGCTTACAACCGAGTCGTTGCTAAGGAAATGGTACTTCGTTGTTTCTCATCCCACAAAATTCGTCGACCATTCGTTCGAAAGCTCTCGATTTATCCAACCATATTATGTTAACTACTGCGAGGTGCGTGGCCAACAAGCTGAGTTATGGGCAAGGTTATTTGAATAATTGTGTACACTCAGGTGATCATTCTCAATAATTGATATTGTGAACATGATTGCCACCGCTTGTTAATTTCTGATGATTTCATTGAGCTGGTGTTTCGATGATTTGATTCATAGCAGGTGATCCAAATATTGCGAGAACGGTTTGATTTGTGAAGCGGTGGTTAAATTATTTAAGTAATTTAGTTAAGTAATTTCTATACTTTACACTATAGGAAGCTGTAATTTCGTATGTAGCCTCTTTAGCCTCTTTCTATAATAAAGTGAATGTTTACTCGCGAGTTTCTATTAGGAGATCATCATCTCACAAGAGCTCAATCGTCGTGATCATTTCTATAATAAAGTGAATGTTTACTCGCGAGTTTCTATTAGGAGATCATCATCTCACAAGAGCTCAATGGTCGTGATCATTTCTATAATAAAGTGAGAGCGAGGAGCTAAAACATGATTCCATGTTTTAGGATTGATGGCAGAATGATAAACAGAGTTCAGAGGCCGATCGGGGGTCGGGTTCAGAGAATCGACGAGGAGTGAGTCGTGTACGGCTAAAGCATATTCATGTTTTTTAATTTTAGCCGTCAGGCTCTAAGGAACTGTGGTTTTTAAATAAACGATTCATGCATTCATTCTTGTCAGCCAGGATTGAAATTTGAGTGCTTTGTTTGGTTCTGTTTCAGGGCTGATGTTGAGCGGGAACGAGATGAGCCAAATCCTGCTGTCGCTGTTCCTCAGCTACGCCGGTGGGCAGAGGAACCGGCCGCTGTGGCTGGCCTGGGGCGTCGCTTTCTCCGCCTTCTCCTGCTTCATCCTCTTCATCCCTCACGCCCTCTTCGGACCTGGCGAGAAGGCCATCTCCCTCACCAAGGAGTACGCAGATCTTCACGCCATCAACCAAACATCTCTGGACATAAGTGAGTTCAACGCCACCCGTATTAACCAACACGACTCGAGAAATGAAATATTGAAGATAATTTTTACCCAGGAAAATATGAGTTTAAACTCGTAAATCTGCAAATCTAATGCAATCCAGTATGGTTGAGCATCCTTATATCACATTTTTAGTGATATAAGGTTGAAAACACGAAACGTTCCAAACCCGACGCGAGCACCTCCCACCCTAATGCCTTTTCCCCTCCGTTTGTTCCCCGCTGGGTAACAACCGAACAGCTGACCCGTCTTATCACTTATCTTATTGTTTAGGTTCTATTTAGATTACAGTACTTTGACATATGCGTTCTTCCGTTTCAACATGCTATTTTGTTACCATTGCACATACCAAACGAAGAGAAAATTCTATCTTCGCCGGCACATAGAATCTAGGCATGGTTCGGACATCTTTTAAGTCAGCCTCCAAGTCACATGGAAAATGAGTGGTGGTAATTTATTGTTCCTCCTACATAATAAAATAAAAGCTTTATTGTTCTATTAATTTGTCATTTTGCATAAATTATATTTTCCCTACTCCATTTGAAATATGTGTTTAGATACAATGAACCAAAAGGTTGAAGATAGCAATAAATTTTATAGGTAGTTAAAAATGTTAACGTAAAAAGTTGCTCTAATTTCAAAATTTATGAACTTGAGAAAGAGCCGTATTATACTGGTCTGATACCAACCGTACAGCTACTTTTTGGAAAGCTCTCGTTAAGATCTATTAAGCAAATAAAAATAACCATGCAAATTCCGCATTATTTTATTCATTTTAATTTTATTTTAAGATTAAAATATTTATTAAAGCGAGTTTGTCACCCTGAAAATTTGCACATTACCAGGCAGATTAGCTTCATGAAAGTATTTAAATTTGAACATGCTGAACAAGTCATGAGTTAAGGTATAGCTTCATAAATGAATATGAATTAAATTAGGTAACTCGGAAGTTCATGCTGCTTCACTGAACTTTTAAAATCATGATCCTAATGTCTTACGTCAATCTGAAAGATATGAAAAATAGCTTTAAAATACTGGCGTTCAAGTTCGATTCACTACTTATTTGTTTGTACATTTGACAATAACTCCCTGCAGTTACGGATATTTGCGAAGGTTGGCATCGCTGAGCGGTTGCTTTGTAGGGAGGAACATCTTGGAATGGGAGGTGCTCGCGTCGGGTATGGAACGTCTCGTCTTAAAAACACGAAAAAAAGTTAAATATTGAATCACTCAAAAAATTCAAAATTTGCCGTTCGACAGAATGAGCTCATGGGGCTCCGATAAAAATGAAAAAGTTGCAAAAATGGCTAAATGGCGTTATTGAAACCAATGCTGCTCCCACGTGTTTGGGAGGTGGTTAGCAAATATTGGGCCGTCCTGGGGGATTGAGCGGCTTCGCATTCAGCCGTCCTCTTGTCTCGACTACTTAACGATTGGGCCGTCCTCAAAGGACACAAGTTTCAAATAGTTTGGTCTAGTATTTTCGGAAAAATGCCGCGGACGGCGGACGGACGAATTTTTTTTTTTTTTTTTTTTTTTAGCGAATTTTTGAAGAAAATTAAGCTATTGCTCTCGCCTCAAAATTTGTAGAATGTGAATTTTTGAAAAAAATTGATGCAGAAATCCGTTTCAGGCTATTCTGAATCATATTCTGAAGTTTAACGCATTTTTTATGTATGTATGTATATATGTTTATGTGTCATTCCAGACGACAACTGTCCGTAGAATTGTGCTAGAAACTTCAAACAAATTTTGAAATGTTAAGGTCACAAAACGAAAGTTCAAGTTCGTTGGCCAGCATGATCGGATTACATCTTCGGGTTGAAATTTTCAAAAATGTAGTCAAAAATTTCAAAATAGCCTGTTTTTTGCGATTTGTTGTGCGAAATAATTTTTTCGGCATACTAACATGTGGTATATTCGGAATCAGCGTAAAATTTCCTAAAGAATATGTATCAAGTTTTCAAAAATTTCAAAGTTGAAAAAATCAGTCAAAAATCGGAATAATGCCGTTCGCTAGTTATAAAAATCGGTAATATTTGCATGAAACATTGTCCAAATTCAGATTGAACTACTCTTATGGAAATATCCCTGTATAACCAATCCTAGAACGATGCTGTTTAAAACATAGATAGTTGGTGTTTGTTAAAAAAAAAAAAAAAAAAATTTAATCACAACTGATGAGTTTACTCTGTGAAATATTCCGTCCTCCGATTCTCTCGGTCGCTCTCTTTATGTTTTACGCTCAACTGTTTTAGGACTTGATGTAGCTTTAATACTGACTGTGGCTTAGAAAATATCAGCCATGAAATTATGAAGAAGTTCTATTTATGTACGTACTAGCACGCAGACCCAAGGCCTCGCTCCGCTCGGCCGTCAGTAACGTTAATCTCGTTAATGGCCTCCCTCCATCGAAATCTATGAATATTTACCTACATTTGTCTTTCAATCTACAAGATTAGTTTAATAATAATTAAGTATGAGTAACTCCTAATTATTTTTAATAATTTGATTCCATGTTTGTCTATCAAAATCATAAACTTAAATTTCTCTACACGATCAATAGCGACTGAAATGTCGAAGATTTCTTGAAACGTAAACCAAACAATTTTCTGGGGATGTTGAAATTTTTTTTCCCCCGTCGATTACAAAGGTTCATTATTGAAAATAATAAACCAAAAGAAAAGAATGATAAAAAAAAAAGTCCAGTCATGCAGCATGACCCCATGAGCGAATTTTTGAAGAAATCTTCGACATTTCAGTCGCTATTGATCGTGTAGATAAATTTCAGTTTATGATTTTGATAGACAAACATGGAATCAAATTATTAAAAATAATTAGGAGGTACTCTTACTTCCATAAGAGTAGTTCAATCTGAATTTGGACAATGTTTCATGCAAATATTACCAATTTTTACAACTAGCGAACGGCATTATTTCGATTTTTGACTGATTTTTCAACTTTGAAATTTTTGAAAACTTGATACATATTCTTATAGGAAATTTTACGCTGATTCCGAATATACCACATGTTAGTATGCTGAAAAAATTATTTCGCACAACAAATCGCAAAAAACAAGCTATTTTGAAATTTTTGACTACATTTTTGAAAATTTCAACCCGAAGATGTAATCCGATCATGCTGGCCAACGAACTTGAACTTTCGTTTTGGGCCCTTAACATTTTAAAATTTGTTTGAAGTTTCTAGCACAATTCTACGGACAGTTATCGTCTGGAATGACACATACATATATACATACATACATACATACATATATACATACATACATATATACATACATACATATATACATACATACATACATACATAAAAAAATGCGTTAAACTTCAGAATATGATTCAGAATAGTCTGAAACGGATTTCTGCATAAATTTTTTTCAAAAATTCACATTCTACAAATTTTGAGGCGAGAGCAATAGCTTAATTTTCTTCGAAAATTCGCTAATAAGCTGTGATGTTATAGTCATGATACCAATCATTCTAACGATCGAATAGGGATACTGATGTTTCGATGAACTCGGCAATACTTAGTGCGGATGTTCAAGCAATATTGCCTCAATTTATTTTGGATCTGGCAACAAGGTTTCTGTATTAGATTGAGTGGGAGCTTATTGAGCAGCTCTATACCATTTTACTTATGCCTACGTCGCGCTGCACTCAACCTCGTACAAGGTACCTCCAAGTCACCACGACGGCGCGTATCTTGATTATGGATATTTTCTTTTACATAACATCATTAAGAAAAATCAGTAAACATTAACAAGAATTAGTAAACAATACTGTCTGTACATTGTGTAAACAGGTTCTGTTGTTTAGACAGGGGTCCGGCATTTGTTCCCTGACTAACATCATCTATAATTCTCACTACCTTCTATCATTAATTTAATAATGATTAACAGGACGTTTCCATTTGTTTTCGTCACGTCATGAGCGTCACATCACGGTGGGGTGTTCTATTGATTTTCACGCACAACCAATGCGTTACTAGGGAAGTGTAACTCGATTAGTTTTCATAGCAGGAAAATCCTTAGCCACTTTTTGGAATGCTCTCATTTTATCACAGCATCTCATAATCCTCTCTAGTGTCAATTACGCTCAGTTATAAACTAATATTGCTAAGTAAACATAATAAACTAATAATGTGTAAAATTAATCATTATTAAATGATCTGACTGTAGTCCGTTTTTTGGTAGACTACCCTTAAACATTTTAAACTACCCTGTGCTTCACCCCAAACTATCAAACCGTGAGAACGGATGCGAAGGTACCTGGTATGCTGTTAATATCAATACCTTCCTGTTCACAGTTTTGGACAAACGTTTTAGTGAATGAATGAATGAATGAATGAAAGAAAGATTTATTCCAGCGTAGGACAAAATAAACAAGAATGAACATTCTGGCGTGTACAAAATAAATGCCTTCAATAATCTAAGTGGAGGATGTACGGAATTACCCCAACACCAAGAGACAGTCTCTGTGCGATGTGGGGGAGTAGACAGTTTAAGTAGTAAATTCACAATCCAACACGCGAACACAAATAATTCAAATTCACACGATAAATTTAATAACAATACATATGCATACAAATACAGATCGTAAAACCTACCAAACCTAAATTACTCCTTATGTATAGATACTGCACATAATGTTTTTGCAAGTGTCTGGCCCCAATGAAATGAGCCAAGAGACATTTTTTTTCTTATGTTTAAGCGAGAGTGCTCTCCCGGTGTCTGGAAATAATTGGGTAAAACTCTAAGAATGTAGGGGAAACCCTAATAAACATGACGGGATGTGGACCATAAGCGGGTGGGAGGGACCGGTATGGTGGCTTGAGTAGTTGGGCGAGTGGTATATGCCGAAGTACGAGGGTAGTTGAAAAAATCAGGGTGCTTATGAAAGAAGCAGAGTGCAGATTTTAGGTATAAATGGTTAATGGTGAAAACCGGGAGCGATTTGAAGAGTTCTTGGGAAGCGAAACGACGAGGCTTTCGGGCTATCGTTTTCAGAATAGATTTCTGTATTATAGTAATGGGGTTATGGGGTAGACCTGTGTGTGACGGGCAGAGCCCCAGACCAGAATTCCGTAGCTTAATACGCTCTGAACTATGGCCTTGTAGATCAGGATTAGGTTATTATTTGTGACAGGCAATTCCGCATGAGATAAAATATGTGGATAAATTTACGAGTTCTCGACGTAAGTGCTACAATATGGGCTTTCCATGATAGATCCTAGTCAATCACGACCCCAAGGTATCTCGTGGATTGAACGCGTTCAAGTGACAACGTGGAAAGAGGCTCTAAGACGACTTTGCATGTACGAAGTCAATACGAGCAGCGCATCGCATTTTGTCATTCTCCAGCGTGTACCCTTTAATTGTAAAGCGATGACCCGGATAATCGCGAACTGAAGCTTTACTCGTACTTAGCTGACCACTCTACTAGAGTGTGGCTTAGGCCATTTCCCTATGTGCTTGGCAAACCTACAAAATCCTTTGTGCAAAACTTCATTGGAAGAGCATACCAGAGGGGTAAAGAACCCTCGCGCGTCCACGGACGAAGGCATGAGGCTTTTCCCAATTCAGGGTGTTACGAGATGCTTAGAGGATTTTAATACGACTAAAAACTATCCCGATAACTTGATAATTGAGGGGGAACCCGCATTCTAATCGGTTCGGCCGTTTGAACATGCATGCGAGATTCTTATATACGCACACATCATTACCACGCACACACGCATGAAACCAGTTTTATGTAGGAGAGTTAACATCTACCACACTTGACTCCCAAAATCAGAGGATTCTAGAAATAGTGTTTGTGATGGTGCCGGTGGTACATTCTACGCTTGGTTCTCCTACATCAAATTCCAAAGGGCTGTCCTCAGCTGGCCAACACGGATGGCCGAAGTTCCTCTACATCTCCCACTATAATGCAAGAATCCTCTAGGATTGCTCCAATGTCTTGCTGAAGTTGTTGTACACCATAAATATTACTAGTGTTTCCACCTTGAAGGACCGGGTAATGGGAACTGGGTCGCTTCCTACATGCCAGCTCCAGCTTTTATCAGTAGGCGAGCTTAGTTTTTGGTGTCTTAAAAAAAATGTTGTCGGTGTTTACCTCGTCATTCTATGTGGCGTCCACGAGAAGAAAAAAGGAACTTAATCAGAGCTTCTTTAACGTTTTTTCCATAGCAACTCTATATAAAGGGATCTTTGTAGGTGGGTTGACATCTGCACACACATATCATCCTCAAAAAACCCTCCCTGCCTTTAAATCTCCTCCTTTAGACAACCTATTAAAATCCCCCCACCCAGCGAACAGTTCTAACTGAACATTTGCAGCCATGCTTGAAACCCAGTGTTTCACTTGAAGTCTCATGTGTCAGAAGATAACGGTCTCTCTCGTCCAGTTAAGAATGCTCCTACTTTGAAAGCGTCTCCAGACCAACCACCATACCCGACCCAGTTTTCAGTTAGAAGTAGCTCTCGACGAAGAAGGTACAACACTTAGTAATCACCTATTGATCCCGTTTAAACAATTTTTTATAACTATATATTGCTACTTACCTTCAATTCTTAGCCCTTTCCCTTATTTCTCCCGCAGTTTTGTTCTCAACTCTCGATTGTGGTACACTTTGTTTATCTGATGTTATAGTGCTAAAATCAAGCACTAATTCAATCAGTTTTCCTTCACTTACCATTATGGGTCAAAGAATGAAAGAATGAATGAATGAAAACATGCTTTCATTTTGAAAGAATAATTTTGCCGCGAGGTGAGAGTAAGAGACAGCGCCAGCATTGATGATTCGGTTATCGAAAAACGTTGGCCTTTAACGGACCCAAACCCCTTAAACCTTCAAATCTGCAACTGTCATCGGTATGCCTTCATCACTGTGTCGAAGACTCCGATATTGATCACTCTTACGGCTTCCTTCTACATCAACCCCTTAAAAAGTTATTATGTTTGTTTAAGCGCCAACAATGATTTTAAAACTATCGCATAACTACTCTTTTGAAGTGCACTTTAGTACTGAAGGAGTCATCGTGGTTTTGATCTGGGTCGCGAATGGTTCCACATGATGAAAAAATAACTAAATTCAATTTTTCTCAAAAGTGCTTCAACCTGAAATTTTGATGCTTATTCCCAGTTTCCTTTTAAGAGGAGTTATTTTACTCCCGTAAAATCATGGAAATCCAGAAAAACACTTGAGAAGCTACTCAACCCAAAAGGCGAAGGTGATGGGAAAATTCCAGTAGTTTTGTAAACATCCTCATTAATGGCTATAAGAGTTGGTTATTCAAAACATAATATGATTTTAATGAAGGTAAGGAATGTTTTTATAATTCTGTGTTTATAGAACAACCAAAAGGAATGTGAGCGAAAAGTTCCAGCCACGCAGCATGAACGTACGAGCGAATTTTCGAAAATTATCGTACTATATTATGTTACATTGTTTTGAAAATTGAGGACTTTGAGTGCAAAGAAATTGTTAACTACCAACTTTTGGCAACAAAACTCGTTCTAAATAATATTCTGCGAATCAAAAAATATTTGGAATTTTTAGCTTTTTTAAGGAATTTGTATCGATTTTTCTGTGAATATTAATGAAGTTTAAGGGGACCCGGCACCCACCCCCCTCCCGCCCTTAATAGACCTCTTTTTACAGGCGTTTTCCTCAGCCCCCCTGCAACCAATTTTAGTGCTTTCTTTTTCTTTTTGTTCCTTATATTCTCAATTTTCAATTAACATAGGGGTTTCCAGGTATCTCAAAAACACGAATTCGTAGGTATCATGGAATAAATGTCATATTTTTTTTTTTTTTACTTCAGAAACATCTAGCGGCAGTTGAAATCAACATTTTGTAAAACCGCTACGTTAATATCTTGGCCCAGATCTCTTTTTCAAAACAAAACAAAAATCAACCGATTAGGGTCAACTGCTCCGAAGAAAAACGCCCGTGAACATGAAAAAACATTACTTAACAGGAGAGCAGAAAAACCAACAGCATCCATCTTTTCATGACGTCGCAACGCATTATGCAAATAGAAGCTGTTTTGGCTTTCCCTAGACCTATCTGAAATGACGTGTTGTATCATGATAGCTTAACTATGTCATCCATGGATAATGTAAACATAATACCCATGGTTATAGCCCAGTCAAATAAAGGCAAAGAAGAAATTGATGAAGAGACTCTTATCATTTCAGTCTTATCATACATCTTACATCTTATGGTTTCTTTGTGATTGTTAGTGGCCCAATTTCGTTTTTACGTTTTCTTTTGATTATTTATTGAAAATGGATGGTTCTACACGAATTTCCAAAAAAAAAAAGAAAGGACCAATAAACCGTTATTCAAGAATAAAGACGACAGAGCAACCATCTAGCCAGCCTATGCTGCCGGCCTGTACTTAAACAAAAAATTTACGCATTTGTAAGCATGATTTTGACTATGTTATTGAATTTACCTGTTCCTTAGATGTCAATACATCGTTTTATAAAAGAAAACAAAATCGATTTTTCTCAAATTTTTTGCTACTGGGTCCCCTTAGGTACATTTTAGGTACGGTTTTTGTTGTCTAGCATTTCCGAATTGATTTAGACCTTTTTGACATTTTATGTCTTTACTATGGCACATAAATGAAAAAGCGTCACGCGGGGGAGCGTCACGCGGGGGAGCGTCACGCGGGGGAGCGTCACGCGGAGAGCGTTACGCGGAGATTCCCTAATGATCCCACGATTCTGAGATTTGGTATGTAGCCCCTTGAGGGACTTCTGAACACAACTGACCGATCCCAGATCAGCTGAGTGGCTCTAGAATCCAGTTTTTTCCCTAATGATCCCACGATTCTGAGATTTGGTATGTGGGCCCTTGAGGGACTTCTGAACACAACTGACCGATCCCAGATCAGCTGAGTGGCTCTAGAATACAATACGGGGTTTTATAGGAAGGGGAAAGGGGGCGCAAAGACATAAAATGTCTTTCGTGGTTGCGTACTTGTACGAAAGCTGTATCCACCGTATGAGTTTTTGACATGGATATGTCTCTTGGCTGGGGGTCAAGGAATTTTTCGCGACACTTTTTTTTTCCGACCTTTTTACATAGATATGAAACTATTTCAGGAACGAAACAACTGAAAAAGGTCGAAGTCCATGTAGAAATCCTAATTTGTAACCTAAAGTGCGCACAATCATCTTGAAAACGATAAGGTTGTATTCGATAATCATCAGAAACGCTTGCATACGAGTCTGCAACACATTGGAACATTTATTTTTATGTCGTTAATTGCAGACTCGTATGCAAGCGCTAAGAGCCACTCAGCTGATCGGGACCCTGTGCATCGTCAAGAAAATGTCCTAAAGAGGCTACATACGAAATTACAGCTTCCTAGAGTGTAAAGCATAGAAATTAGAGTTAAGAGCCACTCATCTGATCCGGACCCTGGGCATCATCAAGTAAATGTCCTAAAGAGGCTTCATACGAAATTACAGCTTCCTAGAGTGTAAAGTATAGAAATTACCTATTAAAATGATTTAACCACCACCTCTTCACAAATCAAACCGTTCTCGCAATATTTGGATCACCTGCTATAAATCAAATAATCGAAACACCAGCTAAATTAAATCATCAGAAATTAACAAGCGGTTGCAATCATGTTCACAATATCAATTATTGAGAATGATCAACTGTGTGTGCACAATTATTCATGTAACCATGCTCATAACTCAGCTTGTTGTCCACGCAATTCGCAGTAGTTAACATAATTAGATTGGATAAATCGAGAGCTTTCGAACGAATGGTCAACGAATTTTGTGGGATGAAAAACGACGAAGTGCCATTTCCCTAGCAACGACTCGGTTGTAAGCGGAAATCATCAGAAAACCAACCATAACGCTTTTTCTAACGCATGTTTTTAAACGCTTTTGACATGGATTCTGCAATGGTCTTTGCTCTGGGGGGGTCAACGAAAAATTTTCGTCACGCAAAATTTGTGTCACAATTTCAGTGTTTTTCACGTACAACCCAGCCGTTGCTAGGGGAATGGAACTTCCGCAGTTTTCATCGCACAGAAATCGTTCGCCACTCGTTGGAAAGCGCTTGATTTATGTGATAAATGTTCACATCTCAAGCTACCAATTTCACCCTCCTTACGTACCTGGCTACATTCCTAAACTAAGTTGATTGGACTATAAACAATTTTAATAAGCCGGTTACAATATTCTTAACGTAAAGCAATAGCATCATTTACTCCACTCCATAGGAAACATTTTCATCCTCTTGACAACAGCCGACTGTTAACAACAACTCATTGTAGTGGCTTCTCTCCACAGTTATTTTCAACATTTCTATAAGTAAACCGTTGTTTTGTTGGAATTAGTCGGGATGCGGCCCAGGGATTTGTTTAAAGTTAAAGGATGTGTTTACAACTCTCGAGGACAACCGTTATGAAATCCCCAATCAAAGACATATCCATGTAACATGGTATCTGCTTGTAAAGCAGATAGTGGAACTCTTTTTTAACGCATGTTTTTAACGATTTTTTCGTTTACCTATGTGCCAAAGTAAAGACATATAAAATGTCAAAATCCTCAACCTCAGTCGGAAAGGTCTTAACCTAAGTTTAAAAGGTTTAAATCAATGTGGAAAAAATGTAAATCTAAGTGGACGAAGTCTAACCCTAGGTAGGTGGAACAGATACTTGGTCAGTGGTGTCCTGTGTGGTCTCCTCAATATGCGAATGGGGACGCAATTATTGAGAAGGTCCAGAGAGGGCTCTTTTCCACTTAAATCTGGTACTTCTCGGTCTGACCTCAGCGTTGGTGCTGCTCTAAGGGAAGCAAAGACAGCTGATGCAGTATTTCTTCATAGGCTGATGCACCATTTGATTGATACCCCTTAACTACTGGTGGCTATTAGCTTTTATGTACTACTCTAATCTACCCGCTCCACCTCTACCTTGTACATTTTAATTACCTATCGAACTCGCCATTTATTCGGATGCAAAGCAATGCGAATTTAATGCAGGTGGATCTGATTGGTGACAGCCTTCCCCTTTTTCGTCCCCCTACTGACAGCCCCGAACCCTCCCGAGTAACTATTCGCTTAAAACATTAATAGAAAAAAGTTTAACCTAATTTCTCATCATTTTTTGTTTCATATATCATATGTATCATATATTGTTGAATTCCTTTCTGTGTGTTAACTTTTTTTAATCCCTTCATTAGCGAATTTTTGAAGAAAATTAAGCTATTGCTCTCGCCTCAAAATTTGTAGAATGTGAATTTTTGAAAAAATTTTATGCAGAAATCCGTTTCAGGCTATTCTGAATGATATTCTGGAGTTTAACGCACTTTTAGCGAATTTTTGAAGAAAATTAAGCTATTGCTCTCGCCTCAAAATTTGTAGAATGTGAATTTTTGAAAAAGATTTTATGCAGAAATCCGTTTCAGGCTATTCTGAATCATATTCTGAGGTTTAACGCATTTTTTTATGTATGTATGTATGTATATATGTATGTATATATGTATGTATGTATATATGTATGTATGTGTCATTCCAGACGATAACTGTACTTAGAATTGTGCTAGAAACTTCAAACAAATTTTAAAATGTTAAGGACACAAAACGAAAGTTCAAGTTCGTTGGCCAGCATGATCGGATTACATCTTCGGGTTGAAATTTTCAAAAATGTAGTCAAAAATTTCAAAATAGCCTGTTTTTTGCGATTTGTTGTGCGAAATAATTTTTTCAGCATACTAACATTTGGTATATTCGGAATCAGCGTAAAATTTCCTATAAGAATATATGTATCAAGTTTTCAAAAATTTCAAAGTTGAAAAATCAGTCAAAAATCGAAATAATGCCGTTCGCTAGTTGTAAAAATCGGTAATATTTGAATGAAACATTTTCCAAATTCAGATTAAACTACTCTTATGGAAGTATCCCTGTATAACCAATCCTAGAACAATGCTGTTTAAAACGTAGGTTTGTTATTTTATTTTATGTCAAGATTTGATGATGTTATGATAGGATACTGTTAAGATTTCAACTGCCTTAAATACTGACCACATTGGAAATCAAAATCTATGAATATTTACCTACATTTGTCTTTAAATCTACAAGATTAGTTCAATACTAATAAAGTATGAGTACCTCCTAATTATTTTTAATAATTTGATTCGATGTTTGTCTATCAAAATCATAAACTAAAATTTTTCTACACGATCAATAGCGACTGAAATGTCGAAGATTTCTTCAAAAATTCGCTCATGGGGTCATGCTGCATGACTGGACTTTTTTTTTCACCTGCTTTATTTTATCATTCCCGAACTTCCACAATTGTGCTATATTTCATCTTCAGGGGATTTAGGGGGGAAAAACTAATAAATTCCTGTACACTCTCCACTAATCCAGAGAAATTCAGTACCTGCCAAATTCTAGATCCAGATTATTGGAACAATGAAACATTCTAAGTTTTGAAATTTGGCCGAAAAAAGTTTCATTCTTCCAGCAATCTGTAAGTGCCCTAGTCTGGAATTCGGTAGGGACTAAGTTTCTCTGGCTCTGTGGTGAGGGTACAGGAATTTATTACTTGTTTGTTACCCCTAGAAGATGTAATGTAGTACCATTGCTAAATGTCGGGAATCAGTAAATTTACCTAATCGAATCGTTGATAAATCAACAATAATTGGAATTTAATGCTAGTATTAAATATTTTCAATTTCTTTCTTGTTGCTACAGAAAAGCCAAGTGACACTTCCCCATAATTTAGGCAGTCAATAGATGCACAGAGACTACAGTTTGTCTGTCAATTTCTTGCTGTATGATACTAGATTCAAATGCAACCCACTTTATATCACTCGTAATATAAAGCCTCATCATCGATTGGCTGTGGAAATACGTTTCTTTCATATGAAGTCGGTATGTTATTTTATTTTATGTCAAGATTTGATGATGTTATGATAGGATACTGTTAAGATTTCAACTTCCTTCAATACTGACCACATTGGACATCGAAATCTATGAATATTTACCTACATTTGTCTTTAAATCTACCAGATTAGTTTAATAATAATAGTGTATGAGTACCTCCTAATTATTTTTAATAGTTTGATTCCATGTTTGTCTATCAAAATCATAAACTAAAATTTCTCTACACGATCAATAGCGACTGAAATGTCGAAGATTTCTTCAAAAATTCGCTCATGGGGTCATGCTGCATGACTGGACTTTTAGCGAATTTTTGAAGAAAATTAAGCTATTGCTCTCGCCTCAAAATTTGTAGAATGTGAATTTTTGAAAAAATTTTATGCAGAAATCCGTTTCAGGCAATTCTGAATCATATTCTGAAGTTTAACGCATTTTTTTATGTATGTATGTATGTATATATGTATATATGTATATATGTATGTATGTGTCATTCCAGACGATAACTGTCCGTAGAATTGTGCTAGAAACTTCAAACAAATTTTAAAATGTTAAGGACACAAAACGAAAGTTCAAGTTCGTTGGCCAGCATGATCGGATTACATCTTCGGGTTGGAATTTTCAAAAATGTAGTCAAAAATTTCAAAATAGCCTGTTTTTTGCGATTTGTTGTGCGAAATAATTTTTTCAGCATACTAACATGTGGTATATTCGGAATCAGCGTAAAATTTCCTATAAGAATATATATCAAGTTTTCAAAAATTTCAAAGTTGAAAAATCAGTCAAAAATCGAAATAATGCCGTTCGCTAGTTGTGAATAGCGATTGAAATGTAGAAGATTTCTTCAAAAATTCGCTCATGGGGTCATGCTGCATGACTGGACTTTTTTCATCAATTTCAGATGCGTACATTTGAAAAGGGCACTCTGGGGTAGGCAGTATTTTGCCATCCTCCAAACATACAAGCCAATCCCGATATATCTTGTTTTGTTTCTCAGTATCATATATTGTTGAGTTCCTTTTTTTGTGTTAACTTTTTTTAATCCCTTCATTAGCGAATTTTTGAAGAAAATTAAGCTATTGCTCTCGCCTCACAATTTGTAGAATGTGAATTTTTGAAAAAGTTTTATGCAGAAATCCGTTTCAGGCTATTCTGAATCATATTCTGAAGTTTAACGCATTTTTTTTAATGTATGTATGTATGTATGTGTCATTCCAGACGATAACTGTCCGTAGAATTGTGCTAGAAACTTCAAACAAATTTTAAAATGTTAAGGACACAAAACGAAAGTTCAAGTTCGTTGGCCAGCATGATCGGATTACATCTTTGGGTTGAAATTTTCAAAATGTAGTCAAAAATTTCAAAATAGCCTGTTTTTTGCGATTTGTTGTGCGAAAACATTTTTTCACCATTCTAACATGTGGTATATTCGGAATCAGCGTAAAATTTCCTATAAGAATGTGTATCAAGTTTTCAAAAATTTCAAAGCTGAAAAATCACTCAAAAATCGAAATAATCGGTTTCTTCAAAAATTCGCTCATGGGGTCATGCTGCATGACTGGACTTTTTTTGTATTATCTTTGTTCGGTGCTTGTGATTCATATTTAACTATTTCATTTAAGTTTTTCATTGTAATTTTCCTGTAAATTGGGCTCTGCTCGCATTTCTTGTCAAAAAATAAATAAACCTCACTCAGACCCTGGTCTTAGATGATGAAATGACTAATACTGCGGAAAGATGTTTATATATTTGTAATTATTCTTCGTTTACAACACTATGAATCCACAACTGAAGTTTTCGGAATTCCTCTTTCTGGACAGCAGACTCTGTTTCCGCTTGAACACCCTCAGACAGCACCAATCGTTTCTGAAAAGTTTCATCCAGGTTTCAAAAGGTTACGAGAGTTACATTATTTTGAGAAGTAACTGAAACGTTTTGTGTGAAATGTCACCAGTTGAAACGTTACAGATACATTCATAGTAAAACGTTTCTGAAATGTCTCAATAAAAAGCTTTCTGGATCGTTTTTCTTGAAACGTTACTGATTGAAACGATTAAATTACGTTACTAATTGAACGTTTTTGAAACGTCTAACAGGAAATGTTCCTGTAACGTTTTTCTTGAAATGTTACTGATTGAAACGTTACAATTGCGTTACTAATGAAACGTTTTTGAAATATCTGACAGAAAACGTTTGTCTTACAACTCTGGCTACTGATTGAAACGTTATAAGTACGATAGTAGTGAAACATTTTAGAAACCTCTTAAAGAAAACGTACCAGAAACCAGTTTCCTAAAACGTTTCCAAGTGAAATGTTGTTGGTAGCTACCGATCAAGTTTCAATAAAGTTTTAGGAAAACTATTCAGGACCCTTTTTAGCATGAATATGCTTTAGCCGTGACCTAACTACCGAAAAATGTCCCACGAGAGTGCAACGAAAGTAGCGCCAATAATTGTGATGATTTCCGCTTAAAACCGAGTCGTTGCTAGGGATATGATACTTCGTCGTTTTTTCATCCCACAAAATTCGTTGACCATTCGTTCGAAAGCTCTCGATTTATCCAACCATACTATATTAACTACTGCGAAGTGCGTGGCCAACAAGCTGAGTTATGAGCATGGTTATATGAATAATTGTTTACACACAGGTGATCATTCTCAATTATTGATATTGTGAACATGATTGCACCCGCTTGTTAATTTCTGATGATTTCATTGAGCTGGTGTTTCGATTATGTGATTCATAGCAGGTGATCCGAATATTGCGAGAACGGTTAGATTTGTGAAGCGGTGGTTAAATTATTTTAATAGGTAATTTCTATACTTTACACTATAGGAAGCTGTAATTTCGTATGTAGCCTCTTTAGCCTCTTTTTATAATAAAGTGAATGTTTACTCGCGAGTTTCTATTAGGAGATCATCATCTCACAAGAGCTCAATCGTCGTGATCATTTCTATAATAAAGTGAGAGCGAGGAGCTAAAACATGATTCCATGTTTTAGGATTGATGGCAGAATGATAAACAGAGTTCAGAGGCCGATGGGGGTCGGGTTCAGAGAATCGACGAGGAGTGAGTCGTGTACGGCTAAAGCATATTCATGTTTTTTAATTTTAGCCGTCAGGCTCAAAGGAATTGTGGCTTTTTTTATTTGAAATTTTACTATGAACTTCCTTATAACGTTTTGACAGGTGAAATTTCACATAGAACGTCCCATACGTTGCTGCTACCTCTTGAGAAAAGAAGAGAGAAAGGTGTTGAAGATAAAATTGATTAATTAAAAAATTAAAAGAAATGTATAAGTAAATATATGTATATATATATATCGGGATATATAATGGCACTTCCATTACTCACAAAACGGGTTGAGTAGGTCCCTCCTCACGGTGGTCCTCGATCGGATTTGACCTCAAAGTGCTTGCCCTTCAAATTTTCTTTCGAAATATGATTCGGGATATGTTGGATTTATAATTCAGCAAAAACTGAAATCAGCATTGAGCCGTTCTTCTTAAATTCAGTTTTTAACTTTTTAATTGATACTTTAATAATGAAAACACGCCATAATAATTTAATTAATAATGATAATCGCCAAAATTCAGAAAAAAATATTATTTATTTTATTATTATTTATTATTATACAATAGAATCTTCATCTAGTTTCATAGTTCTGACCTATTTTGTGATCAAATATATTTAGAAAAACAAAAATAACAACATTTTATTGAACAAAATAATGATTATATTTGCATAAAGCTCTTAATTAATACCTGTGAGTATGCGTGTAGAATGTGCTTGTGTGTCTATGTCTACACTTGTGTGTGAGTTTATAATGATTCATTATATAAATTTCAGCATAAAATATACATCTAAATTGAATAGAAGATAAAAATAATGGCATTTCAACAGTTTACATATGCAGAGAATTATATTCGCAATAAACATTGTCCATACTCAGGATAGATTCGTGATACTTTATATTTGGCCCACGTAGCAGAAAAATCATGATGCACGGCCGAGGCCATTTCCGTGTTTGGTACAAAATTCTTCCACATAAAAGAAAACTGTGTGCAATATTGGAGTGACTGGAATGTCCAAAGATAAATATGATGCTTTGAATTCATTAATGTATTCAATGAATTTAGGATCCGGCCTGACTGAAAAATATGCTTTGACAACTTCATTGAACTTCTGGAAAGTATCAACGTATTTTAAACAACCTATGCAACAGTTTGAACAACGCAATATATCAAGTTTCTGTAGCAAAATGCGGCTACTATTTCCTTTTAACGAAGGGCTCCCACGGGTAACACCTTGTTCTCTCACATGTCCAAAGAATTTGAAGTTGAAGCTCTTCTTTGGGCAGAGCGCTGTAGTGTTCAGCGTGAAATGATTCATGGGAGCCCTTCGTTAAAAGGAAATAGTTGCCGCATTTTGCTACAGAAACTTGATTTGTTGCGTTGTTCAAACTGTAGCATAGGTTGTTAACAAGGATGCTTCCCAGAAGTTCAATGAAATTGTCAAAGCATCTTTCTCAGTCAGGCTGAATCCAAAATTCATTGAATACATCAATGAATTCAAAGCAACATATTTATCTTTGGATATTCCAGTCACTCCAAAAGTTCACACGGTTTTCTTTCATGTGGAAGAATTTTGTACCAAACACGGAAACGGCCTCGGCTTTTACAGTGAACAGGCTATGGAGGCCGTTCACAATGATTTTTCAGCGACGTGGGCCAAATATAAAGTATTGCGAATCAATCCTGAATATGGTCAACGTTTATTAAGAGCTGTATGCGAATATAATTCTCTTCATATGTAAACTGTTGAAATGCTATCATTTTTATTTTCTATTCAATTTAGATACATATTTTATGTTAAAATTTATATAATGAATCATTATAAACTCACACACAAGCGTACACATAAACGCACACGCACATACTACACGCATACTCACAGACATTTATTAAGAGCTTCATGTAAATATATACATTATTTTGTTCAATAAAGTGTTGTTATTTTTGTTTTTCTAATTATATTTTATCACAAAATAGATCAGAACTATGAAACTAGATGAAGATTTTATTGAACAACGACACATAAATAGTAAATATGATTTTTTTCGGGATTTTGGCGATTAAAGTATCAATTAAAAATTTAAAAACTGAATTAAAAAAAAAACGGCTCAATTCTTGATCTCAGTTTTTGCTGAATTATAATCCTAAGATATTCCCAAATCATATTTCGAAAGAAAATTTGAAGGGCAAGCACTTTGAGGTCAAATCCGATCGAGGACCACCGTGTCCTGGGAGCCCCAACTAGGCGCTCTATTCCCAGGTTTTGTTGTTCAAACCCTCTCCACTCATCACGAGCACAACACTCTTACTACCTTTGGTATCGAATATCGTAAGTGGATTATTGAAATGTTATATAAAAAAGGTTATATTATAACATTTTTAATTCACTCATGATAATCGAGACAAAACAGAGAGAGGGGATTCGCTTGAGCTGAGTGGAGTGTGTTTGCTCCATTTAAATCCCCCCCCCCCCCCCCCTCCGCTCTGAGGTCGCTCAAGTACCATAAATTTATTGAAAAATTGTTTACATGCAATATAGTATGTACTAATATACCAATTACAGTATTATTGTACTGCATTCTATATTGAATACATACCTACAATTATTCAATCTACTCATGGTAATCAATATATTGAAACGATCTGTGACCCCAATTTGCACATTGTATCAGCAAGGAACGTTTCATGCAAGTTCCTAATAACTAGTTTCTGAGAGGTTTCAGGGGAAAAGTTGTTGAGGCACATTCCAGTAACTTTTCTGAGGCCTTATGGGAATTTTCCTGAAATGTTACGGAATGGTTTCAACTACGTTAATAACGTGTCTGAAACGTAATTTTGTCAACATATCAGAAACGTTGACCCGAAACGTTTCACACACGTTACAAAAGGAAGGTTTCTGATAGGTTGCATTACACAGCGGTCCTCGATCGGATATGACCTCAAAGTGCTTGCCCTTCAAATTTTCTTTCGAAATATGATTTGGGAATATGTTAGGATTATAATTCAGCAAAAACTGAAATCAAACAATGAGCCGTTTTTTTTTTTTAAATTCAGTTTTTAAAATTTTAATTGATACTTTAATCATGAAAATACACTATAATCGCCAAAATTGAGAAAAAATATTATTTATGTGTCATTATACAATAGAATCTTCATCTAGTTTCATAGTTCTGACCTATTTTGTGATCAAATATAATTAGAAAAAGAAAAATAACAACATTTTATTGGACAAAATAATGATTATATTTGCATGAAGCTCTTAATAAATGCCTGTGAGTATGCGTGCAGTATGTGCTTGTGTGTCTATGTTTACGCTTATGTGTGATTAATATAAATAGTGAATATAAATTTTAACATAAAATATATATCTAAGTTGCATAGAAAATAAAAATAATGGCATTTTAACATTTTACAAATGCAGAGAACTATATTCGCATACAGCTCTTAATAAACGTTGTCCATACTCAGGATTGATTCGCGATACTTTATACAGGGTGATTCCCTCGCAGATGCAAAAATTTGGGTGAAACTGCATCAAAAATGGAGTAAAATGCCGCCAACTGCATATTTTTATCTCAATCCGTTCTTGAGATATGATTTTTTAAAGGTTTTTTCAGGAAAACCGTGTTTTTTTCCTTTTAAACTCAAATTTCTCCACTTTACTTCATTCAATTTTAACTTTTGACCACATTTTCGGAATTAGCATTAAATTTACTATAAGAATAGTGTACTTCGGTTCTTAAAAAGTACCATCCAAAGGCCCTCACGTCAGCTCAAACATTGACGATTTTGAAAAAATAATATTTCTGAAAATCTTTAAGACTTTACTACTCTTCCAAAACGAATCCTGGAAACTGGTAAATCTCATGAAAACTGCTTCGTCTAATACTCTTTCCAACGGCATAATCAAGTTTACTTTTATTTTGTTATTTAGGGGAGAAAATTATGTTTTAATGTTAAAAAATGTGGGTTTTTCAATGAAATTGTTGGTTTTCTCGAAAGATGACCCTCCATGAACCTACGAGTATGGGGTCGGTTTCTATGTATTTTTTCAGGCTGAATCGGCTTTACACTTAAAATCGCAAATGTTTAGTTTGTTTGTTACGATTAAATGTATGTGTGTTATGGGGTAAAACTAGTTGATTAAAGTGTATAACTCGATTATAACGGAGTCGGAGAGATCTACAAATGTTACCATTCGATACAGCGTGAAAAAATACATAGAAACCGACCCCATACTCGTAGGTTCATGGAGGGTCATCTTTCGAGAAAACCAACAATTTCATTGAAAAACCCACATTTTTTAACATTAAAACATAATTTTCTCCCCCAAATAACAAAATAAAAGTAAAATTGATTATACCTTTGGAAAGAATATTAGATGAAGCAGTTTTCATGAGATTTGTCAGTTTCCAGGATTCGTTTTGAAAGAGTAGTAAAGATTTAAATATTTTCAGAAATATTACCTATTTTTTCAAAATCGTCAATGTTTGAGCTGATGTGAGGGTCTTCGGATGGTACTTTTTAAGAACCCAAGTACACTATTCTTATAGAAAATTTAATGCTAATTCCGAAAATATGGTCTAAAGTTGAAATTGAATGAAGTAAAGTGGAGAAATTTGAGTTTAAAAGGAAAGAAACACGGTTTTCCTGAAAAAACCTTTAAAAAATCATATCTCGAGAACGGATTGAGATAAAAATATGCAGTTGGCGGCATTTTACTCCATTTTCGATGCAATTTCACCCAAATTTTTTTTTTTTTTTTTTGCATCTGCGAGGGAATCACCCTGTATTTGGCCCGCGTCGTAGAAAAATCATGATGAACGGCCTCCATAGCCTGTTCACTGTAAAAGCCGAGGCCATTCCCGTGTTTGGTACAAAATTCTTCCACATGAAAGTAAACCGTATGAAGTTTTGGAGTGACAGGAATATCCAAAGATAAATATTATGATTTTGGATTCATTGATGTAGTCAATGAATTTTGGATCCAGCCTGACTGAGAAAGATGCTTTGACAACTTCATTGAACTTCTGGAAAGCATCAACGTATTTTAAACAACCTATGCTACAGTTTGAACGCAACAAATCAAGGTTTTTCTGCAGAGAGAGAGAGAGAGAAAGAGGCTGTTTGACTGTTTGACTGTTTTTATTATTTATCTGTACAATTTAGGGCCAAAAGGCCCTCTCTTACAATTATACAGAATTATAGAATAAAATACATTTACAAATCGCTGTCAGTCTTCACGAAAATTAATATATAAAACAAAATATCACTAGCAGAAGGAATTTGAATATAAATAGGTGTATATCTCAACGTAAATTAATCATTGCTTGATCATTGTAATATATGGAGTTGCTCAAAAAATTGACTTGTTAGTTGTATCGGCTCAACAGTTTTTCTTTTAAATTTTTCTTAAATGTTGCAATAGAATTGTTAAAATTATACAGATTAGGGAATTCATTGTATATTCTAATGGCTCTCACTTCAAATGAACCACCATATAATACAGTTCTGTGTTGCGGACACACCAGTGTGCTTGTTGCGTTTCTAGTGGCTTTCTGATGGACATCCATTAAAAATTTAAATTTTGTTCTTAAATATTGAGGTTCATTTAATTTCAGAATTTTAAATAACAATGTCCCTATCCTATACTCTCTCCATTCTCGAATTTTGAGCCAGCCTAACCTTTTTTAAAATGAAGTCATATGTTCCCATTTTGGAACTGAAAAAATAAATCCAATGCAGGCATTTTGAACTTTTTGAAGGCTATCGCATTTCCCGGAGTTCAAGTTACAGTACGCCACTGAAGCATAATCCATTATGGGCATCAACATCGATTGTACAAGCTTTTGCTCGATATATATATATATATATATATATATATATATATATATATATATATATATATATAGAGAGAGAGAGAGAGAGAGAGAGAGAGAGAGAGAGAGAGAGAGAGAGAGAGAAAGAGTGATATAGAGAGAGAGAGAGAGAAAGAGAGAGAGAGAGAGAGAGAGAGAAATAAAGTGTCGCTACTATATGATGAAGTTCATAAAGTGCAGTATATAATTATAAGAATATATGACATTCATATAATGAATCAATTATTATACCAACACTCGCGCATTCTTATATACAAATGTATACACACAGGCGCAAATACAGATGTAAATACACAGGCGCGTACACATATGTAGACAGACAAGCGCGCGTGCGGACACGCACAAATTTGACAGAATTTATTAAGAGCTTCATGCAAATATAATCATTATTTTGTTCAATAAAATGTTGTTATTTTTGTTTTTCTAATTATATTTGATCACAAAATAGGTCAGAACTATGAAACTAGATGAAGATTCTATTGTATAATGACACATAAATAATATTTTTTCTGAATTTTGGCGATTATAGTGTATTTTCATGATTAAAGTATCAATTAAAAATACAAAAACTGATTTAAAAAAAACGGCTCATTGTTTGATTTCAGTTTTTGAGGAATTATAATCCTAACATATTCCCAAATCATATTTCGAAAGAAAATTGAAGGGCAAGCACTTTGAGGTCAAATCCGATTGAGGACCTCCGTGATTGGAAACGATTTCGATCTGTAGTGAAACCTAACTTGCACTTTATTGAAACGTTTCAAAAAGGTTTCATTAGAAACGTTACTGCGAAACCTCACAGAAACGTGTCAAGGGCGGACATTTGTATGTTACTTAACGTTACACTAAAGTTTCACATACCTGAATGAATCCTTTATGAAATGTTTGTGAAACATTTCGAAAGTTTCATGGAAACGTTTCAGAGACGTTCCGAAACCGTCCTGGTGTCTGATGGGCCATGATGATGAGCTGCAGCCTCTGCGGAACAGCGAAGGGAATATTCATTCATTTACAAACTGTCATCATCTGTTGTTACTGCGAGGTTATTTATAAGTGTTACTTTAAATAAATATGATTCTCATAAGAGTGAGACTTTAGTTTAATAATTTTCATAAATAAATCTTTGTAACTGACAAAGAAAACAATCTAAAACCCCTACGAAATTTGCTGGTTTATGCATAATCAGATTTAGGTTTTTAGATTTGTTTGCAGTTTTTATAGATTTGTCAGCTAATAATAATTAAATTAAATTACGTATTTAGCATAAGTTTGTACAAATAATTTTTACGTCCTAATTAAGCGTTGATAATTTTGTTTTGACTGAAATTCTGCTAAAAATGATATATTTAACGGTTTTTTGCCGGTTTTAGGCATTTTTAGTGATTTTTTTAGGCACATTTTTTGAAATATTACCAACGTGCTCAAAGAGTGATGTCCAGCCAAACTCATTGCCCTTTCTTATGAAAAATTTGATATTTTGGCGAAAGAATGTATTTTTATCTCAATCTTAAGGAGATTTATCATCTAGAACGATATTATATATATATATACTGATGGTTGGTTTGAAACAGTTCTATAAGAACAGTAGGTATATCTTTTGGCACAGATGTGCAGTGAAAATTAAAACACAAATAAAGAATGAAAGCTTACACAATTGTTATTGATGTTTTCACTTTAAATATCAATAACAATTGTGTAAGTTTCATTTCTCAAATTTAAAAATGAAATTTTCAAAATTTTTATTGATATTTTCACTTCAAAATTTCATTTGACAAATAAAGAATGAAACTTACACAATTGTTATTGATGTTTTCACTTTAAATATCAATAACAATTGTGTAAGTTTCATTTCTTTATTTGTGTTTTAATTTTCACTGCACATCTGTGACAAAAGATATATATATATATATATATATATATATATATATATATATATATTTTTTTTTTTTTTTTTTTTTAAGCAGAATTCTAGTCAAAAAAAGTTTATTATCTATGAACTAGAACATTGAAGAATGGATGCAGAAATCTATGCTGCAAGTGTACCTAAATTTCATCAATATTTGCCGAAAAATAGATAAAAACTGCAACAAAAAAAGCTAAAAATTAAAAAATGTTTATGAATAGCCAAAAATTATTTAAAACGCGTTTTTTTCGCCCATAAAATTGGTTGTTAACAATTTCTTTTCACTTGAAGTTCTGAAATTTCAAAACAATTTAACGTAAATACACCCCAAAAGAATTAAGGGTTCAATTTTTCTTGTAGACGTCCAAGACCCCTGGTCAATCGGACAAAGTTCATATTATTTTTCATGATTAAGTACCTAATGGTACTGATTTTTGGAGAAAATTAAGCTATTGCTCTCGCCTCAAAATTTGTAGAATGTGAATTTTTGAAAAAAATTTATGCAGAAATCGGTTTAAGGCTATTCTGAATCATATTCTGAAGATTAACGAATTTTTAAATGTATGTATGTATGTATGTATGTATGTGTCATTCCAGACGATAACTGTCCGTAGAATTGTGCTAGAAACTTCAAACAAATTTTAAAATGTTAAGGACACAAAACGAAAGTTCAAGTTCGTTGGCCAGCATGATCGGATTACATCTTCGGGTTGAAATTTTCAAAAATGTAGTCAAAATTTTCAAAATAGCCTGTTTTTTCCGATTTGTTGTGCGAAATAATTATTTCAGCATACTAACATGTGGTATATTCGGAATCAGCGTAAAATTTCCTATTATATAAGAATATGTATGAAGTTTTCAAAAATTTCAAAGTTGAAAAATCAGTCAAAAATCGAAATAATGCCGTTCGCTAGTTGTAAAAATCGGTAATATTTGCATGAAATATTGTCCAAATTCAGATTGAACTACTCTTATGGAAGTATCCCTGTATAACCAATCCTGGAGCCATGCTGTTTAAAACGTAGGTAGTAGGTGCTTGTTACAAAAAAAAAAAAAAAAAAAAAATGTAATCACAACTGATGAGTTTACTCTGTGAAATATTCCGTCCTCCGATTCTCTCGGTCGATCTCTTTAATGTTTTACACTCAACTGTTTTAGGACTTGATGTAGCTTTAATACTGACTGTGGCTTAGAAAATATCAGCCATGAAATTATGAAGAAGTTCTATTTATGTACGAACTAGCACGCAGACCCAAGGCCTCGCTCCGCTCGGCCGTCAGTAACTTTCTTGTTGCTACGGAAAAGCCAAGTGACACTTCCCATTAATTTAGGCAGTCAATAGATGCACAGAGACCACAGTTTGGCTGTCAATTTCTTGCTTTAGGATACTAGATTCGAATGCAACTGACTTTATATCTCTCGTAATATAAAGCCTCATAATCGATTGGCTGTGGAAATACGTTTCTTTCATATGACGTCGGTACGTTATTTTATTTTATGCCAAGATTTGATAATGTTATGATAGGATACTGTTAAGATTTCAACTGCCTTCAGTACTGACCACATTGGACATCGAAATCTATGAATATTTACCTACATTTGTCTTTAAACCTACAACATTAGTTTAATAATAATAAAGTATGAGTACCTCCTAATTATTTTTAATAATTTGATTCCATGTTTGTCTATCAAAATCATAAACTTAAATTTCTCTACACGATCAATAGCGACTGAAATGTCGAAGATTTCTTCAAAAATTCGCTCATGGGGTCATGCTGCATGACTGGACTTTTTTTTTCTCTCTCTCTCAAACACTGGGAAAGCCCACTGATATCAAGCTCCGACTTGAGCCAAAACAGAATGGAATCTGATTATTTTTCGGAAGAGAAGTAACACCCTCCCCATTAATTTTCCCCCAACAATTTTGGAGATATCGAAGAGAAACTTGGAGAGCGTTTATGGGGTGCCTGATACTAATTTTCAAGCAAATACAAACCAGAAAAAAGATCCAACAATTTTTAGGACTACCCCCTCCGTCCGACTCCCCGGTTTTTGGATACCTAGAAAAAAATTTCCATTTTTTGGCTAGTGACGAATCATTTTAAAAATTTTTCACTACTGAACACGATGGTGAAGCCAGAATTGCGTTTCCTTACTCCGTTTCCGGATTACAGCTGATAACCATGATCCATTGCGCTAACCATGATCCATTGCGCCGACCATGATCCATGAAGCGCGATTCATTCTGTTTTGGGTCAAAGGCGAAGCTTGATGTCGCTGGTACTTCTCCGAGTTTGAGAAAAACAAAAATAATAGGGTGCATCCCATCTCCATTGGGTACCTGATCATGAGATATAATATGAACTTTGTCCGATTGATCTGGGGGTACGATAATTTGTGAAAATTTGCTCATAGGATCATGCTGCATGGCTGAAACTTTTTAATTAAAGCATATTTAAAATGAAAAATGAAATAACGTACCTCCACTGAGAAGCGCCATGGCGGCAATGATACTGAAAATGAAAGCGAACAACTTCATACTTTGTCTATGTGAGTTGGTGACTTCTGGACGATCGATCTGAGTTGACAGCCGGGACTGAGTTTCGCCTACCTTTATACTTCCTTTAATTGAGGCCAATTATTTATTTATTTATTCTTTCTTTGTTGCCCCGAAGAAACGTATAAAGTTGACAGTTGATATATAACCTTGTGAGACTATACTATCAGCCGATAATATTAGCTCATTGGACTATATTATAGGTAGGTATTCAAGGCAAATTGAGCGAAATTGATTACCTTATCTGAAGTTTCCGCTCTCCGCTCCGATAATTATTCAATCAACGATTAGTCACATATTTTGAAAGCAACTACATATTTTTTATTGTTCATGATCGCTCATATTATAGAAGATTCGCTTCTTTCGTAGGGAAATTCAATGTTCGAGTCATGCAGCTTGATCGTACGGGCAATTTTTCCTAAGGAGTTATCATCAGGAATGATATACAGGGTGAGTCTCTCGCAAATGCAAAAAAAAAATTGGGTAAAACTACATCAAAAATGGAGTAAAATGCCGCCAACTGCATATTTTTATCTCAATCCGTTCTCGAGATATGATTTTTTAAAGGTTTTTTTCAGGAAAACCGTGTTTTTTTTTTCCTTTTAAACTCAACTTTCTTCACTTTACTTCATTTAATTTTAATTTTTGACCACATTTTCGGAATCAGCACTAAATTTACTATAAGAATAGTGTACTTGGGTTTTTGAAAAGTACCATTCAAAGGCCCTCACATCAGCTCAAACATTGACGATTTTGAAAAAATAATATTTCTGAAAATCTTTAAAACTTTACTACTCTTTTAAAAATAATCCTGGAAACTGGCAAATCTCATGAAAACTGCTTCATCTAATATGCTTTCCAACGGTATTATCAATTTTACTTTTATTTTGTTATTTAGGGGAGAAAATAATGTTTTAATGTTAAAAAATGTGGGTTTTTCAATGAAATTGTTGGTTTTCTCGAAAGATGACCCTCCATGAACCAAGGAGTATGGGGTCGGTTTCTATGTATTTTTTCTCGCTGGATCGAATGCAAACTCTTGCAGATCTCTCAACTACGTTATAATCGAGTTTTACACTTTAATTAACTAGTTTTACCCCATAACACACATACATTTAATCGTAACAAACAAACTAAACATTTGCGATTTTAAGTGTAAAACTCGGTTATAACGGAGTTGGGGAGATCTACAAATGTTACCACTCGATACAGCGTGAAAAAATACATAGAAACCGACCCCATACTCGTAGGTTCATGGAGGGTCATCTTTCGAGAAAACCAACGATTTCATTGAAAAACCCACATTTTTTAACATTAAAATATTATTTTCTCCCCTAAATAACAAAATAAAAGTAAAATTGATAATACCGTTGGAAAGCATATTAGATGAAGCAGTTTTCATGAGATTTGCCAGTTTCCAGGATTCTTTTTAAAAGAGTAGTAAAGTTTTAAAGATTTTCAGAAATATTATTTTTTCAAAATCGTCAATGTTTGAGCTGATGTGAGGGCCTTTGGATGGTACTTTTCAAGAACCCAAGTACACTATTCTTATAGTAAATTTAGTGCTGATTCCGAAAATGTGGTCAAAAATTAAAATTAAATGAAGTAAAGTGAAGAAAGTTGAGTTTAAAAGGAAAAAAAACACGGTTTTCCTGAAAAAACCTTTAAAAAATCATATCTCGAGAACGGATTGAGATAAAAATATGCAGTTGGCATATATATAGACAGCGCGTTAACTTCAGGAATCGTTTCAGAATGCCTCAAAACGGATTTAAATTAAGAAATTTTTCAAAAATTTTGAAAATTTCCGAGATATTGCAATAGCTTAATTTTCCTCGAAAATTCGCTAAAATGACCTTGTACTCGTGCTCTTATATTTAGCGCGCTCGTCTACCTGAAAATAACCCTCCACAAAAGTCTGATAACGCTGTTTTTTAACTCTTTCTTTTAACTTCGATTCTCTTCTTGAGCTCTTGCTTTCTTTCTTGAGAAAAAATTTCAGATCGATTTTTAACCCATTTCCCGATATCCAATCGATCTGAAATTTTGCACACGAGTTCATGCTGGCGTACATTTTAATTTATCAAATTTTCGCAAAGAAAAAGTTAGTTATACTATAAATTTTCGAAAATTTGAAATTTAATATGGGAAACCTTACAAGTGTTTTTAAAAAACTTTACAAATGATTTGGCAACACCAACTGAGCAACTCAGGCAACTCTACCGGGAAAATTTTAAAAATGAAAACACCGTTAAAGTTAGATAAATTAACTGCCGGAATTCCAGATCTGAAATTTTAGTTTTTAGTCAAAATGTGATTTTGAAACAATGTGATTTTGTTTCAATTTACTGTTGCCAAGAAACTACCAAATATTGAAACAACAATAAAATTAAGCGAGAACATGAGAAAAAGAAAGAGTTACATTAAAAACTTGTAATTGATTGATTCATGATCCATCCGTCAGGCTTTTGGTTGAAAGCTTGCTACAAAGAAACTCGGAGAAGAATTTTTTCTGATTAAAAACTTGTTTTTATGGGTTCCTTTTTTTTCTAGGATCCATTGTGTCCCATGCCTATTAAGAATTTATCATAATCGATAGGGCTTCCTCTAGAAACAAGTGGAGTTTTCTGGATCAACCCAAATTTTTTTTTTTTGCTTTTCATAGTCATGTTGAACTCGAAATTCTTAAATGAATGAGTATAAATAGTGCGAAAATCCCATTAAATGACCCATTATGGTTGGAGATCGGTGTTCACAAATAATATGTTTCTGTAAAGTGCTCTTTCTATTTTTATAAAAATTCATTCAACGCTGGTCTCGAATTTGCCAAATCGTAGATCAAATTAAACGAATTAGCATTTCATATTAATTTCAATTATTTTCGAACTGAAATCAAATTATTATTAATTCTACTGTGTAAAAATCGGTAATATTTGCATGAAACATTGTCCAAATTCAGATTGAACTACTCTTATGGTATCCCTGTATAACCAATCCTAGAACCATGCTGTTTAAGGCTAGAACCATGCTGTAGATAGAATTTGATTCCATGTTTGTCTATCAAAATCATAAACTAAAATTTCTCTACACGATCAATAGCGACTGAAATGTCGAAGATTTCTTCAAAAATTCGCTCATGGGGTCATGCTGCATGACTGGACTTTTTTATTTGGGATTCTGATGTGCAGCTCAGTGAAGGATTTCGCTATAATACAGCAATTCTCAGTAGAGTGAGCCTTGGCTGCTTTTATCGGATTATTTATTTACTTGAGCTCTTTCTATGAGTATACGCTCTCAGGTGAATTTATCTACCGCTGACACATCGTTTCAACGTTTGATTAAAACAAACTCCATTCGTGATAACGACCTTCTTGGAAGCGGCGTTGACAAAGATTTTTCTGCCTTCCTGACAATAAACATCGCTTTCGAGATAAGGACGGACATGCAAAGCTAAGAACTATCAGTTATGCGGTTTTTGTCTTGGTTACATCAAATACTTATTCCTGAAAAAAAAGAAAAAAAACAGAAGTTACCTACTGAAAAACGTTGTGTATTTCCACGAAAAATAAAGAGTTACAGTGTTAAATCGATTTCGACGGTTAGGCCATCATCAGTACAAACTAGTTATTGTTTGTTACTGATGATGGCCTAACCGTCGAAATCGATTTAACACTGTAACTCTTTATTTTTCGTTTAAATAGACAACGTTTTTCACTAACTTCCGTTTTGTAATGGGTTTCCACAACTTCGTCGCGAGTGATTTAGTTCCTTATTCCTGGAGTCATGAACATTGCTGACCAATGATGCAAGATGGATGATTGTCAAGGAAGTCAAAATTTTCAATTTTGTATCATTAGGTACCATTTTAGTAATAAAATCAAGTTTTGACATACTATTACTTCCATAAAACGGGGCTATCCCAACTCCTTTTTGCTCTACTTTTTTTTGCTAGTTTTAGTGACATATGCAGCCCGATTCCTGGATTCAGTGTCTGTGGTGTTTATGGGAAATGTCTACAAGCGTTTCCAGGCTGCAAATGTATTCGTCAACTATTGTTCATTTCTTTTATTGATTTTTGATAAGTCGACCGGGTACTTTGAGGACTTTGCTCCTCAAAAAAATGCAATACGTGCAAAACTTGGGGCAAAGATGCCGCATAAATAAGGATTACATTGCTTCTGAAACTTTAGTGAAAAAATACTTTGATTATAATACTTGGAAAATACAAACATATTCGTAAGTAATGCATGCATTACAGGGACGACCGTATGTGTTGTATATTGTTTTGGTAAGAATGGAGAATAGATCATGTTTACTAGATGTTCCCCTCCAGTACGACTTAACATGAATTTGCAACAAGTAACCCCTCTGAAAATATCACAAAATATTTTTTAAGCAGAATTTTAGTCAAATAAAGTTTATCAACGATGAACTAGAACATTAAAAAATGTATGCTTCAAATTCTTATGCCTAGTATGATAATGATACCATTGATTATTGTCAACATCAATCTTTCCTCAGCTCCTACGGGCCTTTGAAAATTTATAACTTGATGATCGAATTCAACAATATAATCGAAAGTGGACATTTTCATCTTGGAGTAATCAAAAAATGCCACTCCATCCTTCATGCCTTGAGGGAACAAATGGTATAACTCACCATATTGTTCCCTTCTTGAGTAGGTAAATTCTCGAAACTGGCTTCCGTCTCGACGAATTATTTTTCGCCAAATATCAAAGCATTGCTTCAATATGTGAAAGAGATAAGTTATTCGTAATATCGCGAAAAACAGAAAACGCAAAAATAGAAAAAGATTTTACATTTAGCAAGGAGCAAAGGTAACCTCGCAAGGATTCTAGACGTGTACTGTGGACACTATAGCGGCACGCGCGCGCGACTTGAGGTCGCTCGAACGCTCGTTTCGCTCGATCGCGCTCACAGCGTTAGTCAACTCAAGAGTGAAAGAATTCATCTTATAGGTGAATTCACATGTTTTTTGAAAGCTTATTTACCTTGGGAATTTGAAGAAATGTTTGCATACTTTGCTGCTTGCATACTTCAAATATTTCTGGGTGGTAATTCTGGTAATTTTGCGACATCTCATCTTCCGAACTCTCTGAAACGGGAGATTCTTCACCTGAATGAAAACAGGCGAATAATTTGAGGATTCTTTGCTCCATGCTCGTGAACTGAGTTTTGAAATCCCCCCCCCCCCCTTTTTTTTGCTGATAACTCGAATCGTTTCTCCTTTCTGCCTATTCTATTGGTTATGACCGATTTCTCTAAAGCATTCGACAAGCTGCCTCATAGTGTGATCCTTGATGTGCTCTCATCGCTTGGTGTCTTTGGAACACTTCATGCATGGATTGCCAGCTACCTTGCTGCTCGGCAGCTATTAGTGCGTGTAAGTTAGGGTTTCTCACTCCTTTCCTGCCACTTCGGGGTTTCCTCAGGGCTCGCATCTTGGTCCTCTTCTCCTCTTCTCTTCAATCTGGTGATTAATGGCGTTATTTCCTTCCTACACAATACACAGTTCTTGATATATGCTGACGACGTGAAACTCTTCATCTCCTTCCGTGACCCCTCAGACTGCCAACTTCTCCAACAAAACCTGGATGCCCTCTCTCAATGGTGTGACATTATCGGACTAGCCCTGAACCCATCTAAATGTGCTGTCATTTCCTTACATCGTTCCCACTCTCCAGTCATCCACCCCTACTCAATCAACGGTGTAACAATTCCTCGTAGGGCTGATATTGTGGACCTTGGCGTGCACTTAGATTCCCAGCTTTCCTTCTCCGACCACATAGCTGAGGTGGAATACGCACACTTGGCTTTCTGAAACGGAATACCAGAGAGTTCTCTGAGGCACCAGCCCTCGTGACACTCTATAAGATTCTCGTGCAGCCAACTCTGGAGTATGCATCAGTGATTTGGAGTCCTTATTACGAGTCCCATATTGTGCAAATTGAACGCGTCTTCAGGGCTTTCCTCCGTTACCTGGCATATAAGCTCTCCATTCCTCGTGAGAATTTGGACTACCAAGTACTTGCTCGTCGCTTCAGCTTGATGTCTCCACGTGACTGTCGCCACGCTGTCGGGTCGGATTGATGCCCCTGATCTCTTGGCTCGGGTTGGCTTTCTCGTACCTCGCCTCTCTTCCCGTTCTGTCTCGCCTTTTGCCGTCCCCTTTTCTTCCACAAATTACTTATATCACCACCCACTGAGCCGCCTTCCTCGCCAAGCGAACCTCCTCTCATCATCACCTCCCTTCATCGACATTCTTTCTTCGCCCATCTCAACCGTCGAAACTCAACTTTTCCGCCACCTCTGCTTGGATACTCCCCAATAACTCATTTTGCCAATCTGTGTCTATAGTGAAGCAGTGTGACTCTCTAGTTTGGTGCTCTGGTCATCGTTGGTAGTTTCCCATTTCACATATTTATAATTAATTTAGGTACTACCTGTTCACTTTTCTTTTTTTCTCTCTCTTGTAATTGAGTTCGTCCCGTATCTTCTAAATAAATAAATAAATATTCCCCATAAATCAGTGACATTATAAAGGGTTTTGCTAGATGTGGTGAAAACCACCCCCTCTTTTCAACAGCCCTTTTCAGGGCTACCAAAAAGAGGTAGACACGACACACAAATGTTTATAAGACGTCGAGTTATAACTCCGTCAAACAAAATATTTCACCAGAGAGAAAATACGAAATTCTCTATCAAAAGTGAAATATTATCAAATAACATACAAGGCGACCTCCCTAAACACTTACTGGGCGAGAGAGACGCGACAAGTATCTCGAAACAAGTCGCCTTGAATGAGAAAACTCAAACAGGCAATCAAATGTCCTCTAAAACTAACAAGGACAGTTCCAGCAAGCCTACTCGCCAATCAGAAACAATGATTGCACGAGAGACAATAGGCGAACCAACCAGGAGGCGGCAAGCAACCACCTCTGGTCCAGCAGCCACCCCGGGGACCCCGTCTCAGCAACGGACGCAGGGAAGACACCCCCGGGGATCCCGTCTAAACAACGGACGCAGGGAAGCCACCCGAGGACCCCGTCTAAACAACGGACGCAGGGAAGAGACCTCAAGGTCCTTGTCTCCGCAACGGACGCACGGAAGCCACCTCCGGGGACCCCGTCGCAGCGACGGACGCGGGGAAGCCACCCCCGAAGGACCAACTCAGCTATCCTACTCGCAGATTCTGAGAAAACAATGTGCGAGCCAATGAGATAACACAGTTGAATTAATGAAATTAAGCGGACCAATCAGGGGGCGGCAGGAGGCGGCCACCTCCCTATAATTACCCCGCTCGGAGCCCTCCGAAATTCATTCCACTCACCGCTCTCGACGACTACACTCTACAGTACGAAGATTCTACACGCTCTACGCTGACGACCCTTCTGCTCACGAGTTCCTCTCAGAACGGCTTTCTACTGCTTTCTACAAGGCATATCTTCTCTCCTCACAGATCTCGCATTGGCATCTACGAGTCCAGTGATTATTTATCCTGCTCATTGCCCAACGTAGTTCTTCTGTCAGGACGCCACCCGGTACATCTATTGATATTCTCATTAGATCGTACGCCCGCTGGGACGTTCCGAGACGTGTCGCCCGGGTTTCGTAGCACTAAGCTCGTCACCGACCGCTGGGGCACGCCGATAAATTACTCAGCTCATCCGCTCTAATTTATCGTCCAAGGAAGCCTTTTTCAAGGCTACAAGGTAGGAAACTGACATCCGAGCAAAGGAAAGAAGCTCTGTCAAGCGAGTCCACCTTCCAAACCCTCTATCCTATACGTAGAGGTATTAAAAACGAGTTAACAAACTCGGGTACATCGATGGAGCGCCGCCCGTCCTACTTCCTCATGCAAGAGGAAGCAGAACACGGCGCGGCCGGGAGCCTTAGCCCACGCAGCGCTCCCTACCCGCTACTCGACTCGTCCGCTGTTCCTAGCGACGGACAAAGGCTCGATTCTCGCGAAGAGATCGCCTTCTTACCTAACGTATTCATGAAGGAAACGTTAGGTCAAGCCTCACGCACACAAAAGTTCGAGGATACCTTTCAGACCCGCTCTGAAGTCAATCATCATGATTCGACAAAGATTTCTGAATATCCACGATATTCTACGCAAGGCTACCCGGCCGATCCGAGTGTCAAACACACTCCCAACGTGCTAAAAACAAAGGATACTTTTCAGTACCTCAACCAAGCCCAGTATATTCCCCCTACAGATATAAATCTTAGGCCGGAATATTACACAACGGCTCAGCACCAAACAGATCGAACCCAGCACCCACTATGCGAGCCCAGTGCTCCACGCGGCTGCTACACGAACTACCCTCAAGTTCCTCCCGCCAAGCAAGCTGACCTTGGCGATTTAGCTCACATTCCTTACAGGAATACCTCAGGGACTAACCCGCATAACCAGAATATAAATGTCCCACTTGGTCTACCTACACCAAGTCAAACATATATGAATCCACTACAAATGGTGACCCCGCCTTTGAACAGGCTTAACACGGAGCATTTCGTTCCCTCTTATGAAGCTAGTGGATTTCAGGGAACCACTGCGGGCGTGCGACCCCCGCCGGGCTTATACGCCCCACATCTCACACAACAACCCTCTACACAAAGTGGCTTTCGAACACTTTTGGAGGAAATGGGAGATTACCAAAGACCTATCTTCCAAAAGAAGAATATCGATCGTGCACTCGCCGAGTTCGATCAATACTGCGTGCGAAAAAACCTGAGAACGCAGAACGAATGTTTCTCAGCTATCAACAAGTGGGTACCGGAGGAAATGCGGGAAGCTATTGACTCAGCTTACCTCACGGCACCCCACGCACCTTATGAAGAGGCCAAACAGCGCCTACAACGAGAATACGGGTTGTCCTTACAGGACAGGCTCCTCGCGCTCGAGGACCCCGCATCTCTCGCCAAAAAACCCAGCACCAAGTACCATGAAATGTACTCTAAGGCTGTTGGGTACTTCTCAGAGGCTCTGATCACTCAAAAGTGGATCGAAACTCTGCCTATCGAAGCCCGAGGCATGGTCGCAGCACAGCCTACCACGAATGCCCGGCTCGACCTAGCTGATACGCTACACGCGTACAAAACAACAAACCCCTCTCTCAACATACGAGGAGTAGAATCTACTTCGAAACCTACGAAGACTGGTTTCAAAAAGGCCCTCTCACAAAAAGCTGAGTTCAAACCTCAGCAAGTAGAGAGTAAGCCTCACAAACCAACGGCCTACGTCTGCCGGAACCACGCCCGTTTCGGTAGCGAAACTCGCAAGTGTGCAGACCCAGAATACTGCACTTGGAAGGCAAATACCGCCTCCAAACCTATCAAAAAGGCAGCGCCTATCAGCCAGCCTAAAACCTTGGTTTCAAGCGAGAATACTCATAGATCGATACAAGAAAGTACCGTTCCAACCTCAGACGCAGAGAGTTCGGAAAACGAATAACTGCCAGTGTATCTGAGCCTATACACCGGCAGACTAAAGAATATAAAAGGCTTTCTTTCAAGTGCAAACTAAATGGCACTGAATTTCTCATTGACACGGGAGCAGAAGTGAACATTCTGCCCCACAATGTCACCAAAAAATTGGGCTTAAAAATTCGTAAGTCCAACGTCAAGCTCACAGCAGCTAACGGCGCCCCTATAGACACACTAGGGCGTGCTGACACGACAATTAACATCGGCCTCGGAGACATGACCACCGATTTCATGATCACTAAAGTTGATCTAGCGATCCTCGGTATACCATTCCTCGAGTCTTGGGATATCGGAATACGGGTCAAACACAAATATATCTACAAAGATAAAGTAAAGAGCTATGCCGATCAAAAAATCGCTGCAGTCATGAACAAAAAATTTACTGACGAGCAAATAGCAGCTGCTATTCCTCATCGTGACAACAGCCCTCAACCAGAGGACACACAGCTCACTGAGGATGAAAACATACGCTCTATAATTGAAAAATACAATGATAAAATGAACAAACTTCAAGGAAAGTGGAAAAACAACGGGGTTTACCACCGTATAACCACGGAAGGAACACCAGTACACTTCCGTGCAAGACCCATGGCAGGCGAAAAACGGGCTCAGGTTAAAAGTACTTTCGACAAAATGCTCACAGAGGGGATCATCGCTCCCTCCGACTCCGAATGGGCTTCTCCGCTACATTGCGTGCCCAAAAAGGATGGAACGTGGAGAATCACGGGCGATTACCGATTCCTAAATGCAAAAACTAAGAAAGACGCCTACCCGCCGCCTCACATTCGCTCTTTCCAAGCGAATTTACATGATACACAAATCTATTCCACAATAGATTTAAAATCAGCATATTACCATATTCCGATGCACCCAGATGACGCTCATAAAACAGCAATTATTACCCCTTTCGGTCTCTATGAATTTAAAAAAATGAGCATGGGTTTGGCCGGAGCGGCTCAAACATGGCAAAGGTACATGGACAGCATCATGCGAAAATTCGATTTCGCATTTGTCTACCTAGAAGACATATTGGTGGCTTCTAAAAATTACAAAGAACACATGAACCACCTCAAACAAATTTTCGACAAACTAGGAGAACACGGACTTCGAGTAGGTTTTGATAAATGCATTTTTTCAAAACCTACCGTCGATTTCCTAGGTTTCACTATCTCAAAAGAAGGGATAATTCCTAAACGAGATAAAATAGAAGCCATAGAGCAATTCCCTCGGCCAATAGACGTACGAAGCCTACGCAGATTCCTAGGAATGTGTGGTTTCTATCGAGCTTGCTCAAGTAAATTCGCTCACACAGCGCAACCTCTGTATGACTCCATTCAGTCAAACAAAAAAAATGACAAAACACCTATCGAATGGACATCAGAGAGAGAAAAAGCTTTCAACAGCTTAAAACAAGCAATGATAAAAGCTACATTGCACAATATTGCTCATCCCCACCCTACAGCAGAGTGGAGAATAGTTTGCGATGCATCCGATACACACATCGGAGCGGCACTGGAGCAGGAAATTACAGACAAACACGGCTCAAAATCTTACCAACCATTGGGATTTTTCAGTAAAGAAATTCCGGAACAATGGAAGAATAAAGCCTCGTTCGACAAAGAGATGTTCGCCGCTTACCAAGCTTGCATTCATTGGCACAATGACTTGGACGGCCGCTCTTTTCATATTTGCTCAGATCACAAGCCTCTGCTAGGCACAATGCTAAAGAAAAACGCACATTTTTCTAAAATGCGATTGAGATGGCTAACATACATCTCCCAAATGACAAGTGACATTCGACATATACCCGGAGAAGACAACGTCGTAGCCGACGCACTCTCCAGACCTTTCGATCCAGTTGAAATTCAAACAAAGTCAATTTCAACCCAAACTGACGAGGGTCCGTCCATAGCCGAAATTTCACAAATTACGGCCGCAATAGAGTGCAATCTTCTACTGCACATCTCAAATGCACAGATTCATTCTCCTCCTAACGCAGAGGACAAACTAAAACTCACACGAGTTGAATTCCCTCAAGGAGAGATTTGGTGTAACCTAGATTTAGGACACCCAAGACCTTATATTCCAAACGAAATAAGGCACGAAATAATCAGCCAAATTCACAATTTGGGACACCCAGGCATACACTCTACAGTGTATAAAGTAAAACAAAGATATTTTTGGCACGGCCTTCGTGCAGATGTCTCTAACTGGGTCCGAGCATGCGAGACTTGCCAACGAGCAAAAATCACTCGCTCCGTGAAGCTCCCTTACTCCGAATTTGAAACGGCTAACAAATTCTCCCACGTACACGTTGACATTAACGGACCCTTACCTTTAGCTAAAGGAGGGAAACGTTACATCCTAATGATGGTCGATAGAGCAACGGGTTGGCTAGAGGCAGTCCCTCTTAACAACATCGAAACGTCCACGATCACAAACGCCTTTATCAATATTTGGGTAGCCTCAAAAGGCGTACCTAAATACATCACAAGTGACCAGGGCACACAATTCGAGTCAGACCTATTTCATTCCATTATGGAACGTCTCGGAGTAAAACATACTCACACGTTACCATACAAACCGTCAACAAACGGAATGGTGGAACGCAGAAATAGATCCTTGAAAGAGGCTCTCAAAGCACAGGACGAAAATTGGCTCGACGCCCTTCCAAAAGTACTACTCGCCATGCGTACGGCAGTAGACCCAGCAACGGAAACTACACCCTTCCAAAAAGTTTACGGAATTGACGTGCCGCTCCCAGGCGACATATTCGTAACTTCTACAAACCTTTCTGAGCCTCTCTTTTTCCGACCTACGCATATCAGACATAATAATACGAAATATGCCGTCAACATGCCCAAAAATTTAGATACATGTACACATGTCTATATCAGAGTGCCCACACAGCTCTCCTCTTTGCAATGTCCTTACACGGGACCATTCAAAGTTGTTAAAAGAGATAAGTTTTCGGTTACAGTACAAATTGGCGAACACACAAAAAAAGTTCCCAAACAGCAAATCAAACCAGCTTACACTCTAAACACAGACGAAGCTGTGTCACTAAGCAAAAATCAGGCAGAAAATAAGGAGGAGACTCCCCGAAAATCCGCCAGAAGACGCGTCCCCTCTACCAAATTCGACGAGAGGTGGGTGACTGCGCTCGAAACACCCCAACCGGCGTCGTCGTTAATAACACGACGTCTTGGGGGGGCGCCTGTGGTGAAAACCACCCCCTCTTTTCAACAGCCCTTTTCAGGGCTACCAAAAAGAGGTAGACACGACACACAAATGTTTATAAGACGTCGAGTTATAACTCCGTCAAACAAAATATTTCACCAGAGAGAAAATACGAAATTCTCTCTCAAAAGTGAAATATTATCAAATAACATACAAGGCGACCTCCCTAAACACTTACTGGGCGAGAGAGACGCGACAAGTATCTCAAAACAAGTCGCCTTGAATGAGAAAACTCAAACAGGCAATCAAATGTCCTCTAAAACTAACAAGGACAGTTCCAGCAAGCCTACTCGCCAATCAGAAACAATGATTGCACGAGAGACAATAGGCGAACCAACCAGGAGGCGGCAAGCAACCACCTCTGGTCCAGCAGCCACCCCGGGGACCCCGTCTCAGCAACGGACGCAGGGAAGACACCCCCGGGGATCCCGTCTAAACAACGGACGCAGGGAAGCCACCCGAGGACCCCGTCTAAACAACGGACGCAGGGAAGACACCTCAAGGTCCTTGTCTCCGCAACGGACGCACGGAAGCCACCTCCGGGGACCCCGTCGCAGCGACGGACGCGGGGAAGCCACCCCCGAAGGACCAACTCAGCTATCCTACTCGCAGATTCTGAGAAAACAATGTGCGAGCCAATGAGATAACACAGTTGAATTAATGAAATTAAGCGGACCAATCAGGGGGCGGCAGGAGGCGGCCACCTCCCTATAATTACCCCGCTCGGAGCCCTCCGAAATTCATTCCACTCACCGCTCTCGACGACTACACTCTACAGTACGAAGATTCTACACGCTCTACGCTGACGACCCTTCTGCTCACGAGTTCCTCTCAGAACGGCTTTCTACTGCTTTCTACAAGGCATATCTTCTCTCCTCACAGATCTCGCATTGGCATCTACGAGTCCAGTGATTATTTATCCTGCTCATTGCCCAACGTAGTTCTTCTGTCAGGACGCCACCCGGTACATCTATTGATATTCTCATTAGATCGTACGCCCGCTGGGACGTTCCGAGACGTGTCGCCCGGGTTTCGTAGCACTAAGCTCGTCACCGACCGCTGGGGTACGCCGATAAATTACTCAGCTCATCCGCTCTAATTTATCGTCCAAGGAAGCCTTTTTCAAGGCTACAAGGTAGGACCCTGACATCCGAGCAAAGGAAAGAAGCTCTGTCAAGCGAGTCCACCTTCCAAACCCTCTATCCTATACGTAGAGGTATTAAAAACGAGTTAACAAACTCGGGTACATCGATCAGTGTTGGGCAAAAATTAGCTATAGCTAACAGCTAAAAGCTACAGCTAAATTAGCTATGATTTAGGTGGAGCTAACAACTAAATATTTAGCTATTAGCTATTGAGGAATAGCTAAAATTTCTAGATAGATTAGCTATTAGTCGAAACGTATAGCTAACAGATTTAGCTGCGGTGATTCAGCTGTCATGAGCAGCTAAAAGATAATAGCTATAGCTGTGGCTGACAACTAATAGCTAAAAGCTAACTTTTTATGAAAAACTGTATTTCCACACAGCTAGTATAGCTAAGCACCTTTTCAGTTTTAGCTAGCAACAGCATTAGCTGTGGAACATTTTCTCGAATGAATGAACTACTGCTACTTCAAATAAGGCGGAGGGCGATATCTTTTCCTTTTCCTTTTTTTCTGGCTGAAAAAACAAGGTGTAGGTGTAGCGTGTAGGTGGGTAGCTGGGGCTACTGCTATTAGTAAAGCGTCCTCGGAGTCCATGTACTATAATATATAGTAAATACCAAACATACTGCTCAGTCAACAGTCATCCACACTACGACTTTTATAGTTCTAATAAAGCATAAGGTAACTTAATTATTTTTCTCATCAATAAATTGATTTTGATGTTTCTACCTTCTTGCTTCGTCATTTTTCTTGCCTTTTTTCTTTATTTTTTGAAGAACTTTCAAATAAATAAATCGAAAAAATGAGTACCACTAGGTAAACTAAACAATTCAAAATTCACTGAATATACGGAAATAAAAGTATTCAGTCATGCAGCATGGCTCTAAAAGCGAATTAAAAAAAAAAAAGTCGTAAATAATGTCGAAACCCAGTGACTTTTGTATGGAAGAAATAATCTCTGTAAAAATTCGTTAATTGTCAATTTTCGACCTTTTTAAACCAAAAAATCGCATGTTTTAACCTTTAAAATGGTTTTTGAGATGTGGGACTGGTTGCAATCGACTCAGCGTGAAAAAATACAATTACCGAAATTTTTGGCGTTGGCACGGTATTTTTATCTTTTTTTTTACGGCAGTTATCGCCTGGAAGGACGGGATATATGTAAATATATAGGTAATTATATACATACGATCAAAGCGTTAAAACTTAGGCTTATGAGCTAAAACTGAAAAGGTTAGCTTAGCTATACTAGCTGTGTGGAAATACAGTTTTTCATAAAAAGTTAGCTTTTAGCTATTAGTTGTCAGCCACAGCTATAGCTATTATCTTTTAGCTGCTCATGACAGCTGAATCACCGCAGCTAAATCTGTTAGCTATACGTTTCGACTAATAGCTAATCTACCTGGAAATTTTAGCTATTCCTCAATAGCTAATAGCTAAATTTATCTTTTAGCTATTAAAAAATTGTAATAGCTAATTTATCTATTATTCGAAAAATTAACTAGCTAATAAATTAGTTAGCTAATGCCCAACTCTGACATCGATGGAGCGCCGCCCGTCCTACTTCCTCATGCAAGAGGAAGCAGAACACGGCGCGGCCGGGAGCCTTAGCCCACGCAGCGCTCCCTACCCGCTACTCGACTCGTCCGCTGTTCCTAGCGACGGACAAAGGCTCGATTCTCGCGAAGAGATCACCTTCTTACCTAACGTATTCATGAAGGAAACGTTAGGTCAAGCCTCACGCACACAAAAGTTCGAGGATACCTTTCAGACCCGCTCTGAAGTCAATCATCATGATTCGACAAAGATTTCTGAATATCCACGATATTCTACGCAAGGCTACCCGGCCGATCCGAGTGTCAAACACACTCCCAACGTGCTAAAAACAAAGGATACTTTTCAGTACCTCAACCAAGCCCAGTATATTCCCCCTACAGATATAAATCTTAGGCCGGAATATTACACAACGGCTCAGCACCAAACAGATCGAACCCAGCACCCACTATGCGAGCCCAGTGCTCCACGCGGCTGCTACACGAACTACCCTCAAGTTCCTCCCGCCAAGCAAGCTGACCTTGGCGATTTCGCTCACATTCCTTACAGGAATACCTCAGGGACTAACCCGCATAACCAGAATATAAATGTCCCACTTGGTCTACCTACACCAAGTAAAACATATATAAATCCACTACACTAGATGAATCGTTTCTTTATAACATTTGTGATTCTATGCAACAGGTATTTACCATCTTGGCTTCCAAGGGAAATTCCCACAAACAGACTTTGTCTAGGGAGAAAGTGCCCAACCACAAACACTTTCGTGGTGTGGTTTCAGATAAAATATTTAACCATTTCGAAAGTTTCTAAATACAGAATCCCGTCTAGAATGTAGCAATATTACCCACGTTCAAAAGAAAAATTGGGACAGGGATAAAAAGTCATTGTACGAAAGTGACGTCATCTATAGATTCTTAACTTTTGGAACAAAGTATTGAGGAAACAAAGTCTGGGTTTTTCCTTCTTTTCATTCTGTGTTATTATGATGAAGATGTGAAGACTCAAAAGTAATTTAAATGTGACAATTTTAATTTTTTCCCAACTTTCTATCATATTTGGAACAAGGTTCGTGCGCCTTCAACACAATTTAAAAAAAGATAAATATTACAAAGTAAATATTAAAAAACAACTAGTGGGTATTAATATTTCAGCGAACGATACCTTTGATGATAATGAATTGCGTTTGCAGTTCTTCAAAATTATTGTGTGGCGTTACCTAGTACTTTATTGCCAATACCAGATAGGTATTTCTCCAATGCATTACCAGGTACGCACCATTACCTTTAAAGAAGAGAAGAGGACTAGTACATACCTTGTCATTGGATATACTGACGAAGAAAACTCACTTAAAATTAACTTAGGTATTGATTATAACTTATTTATGCTATTTGAGAAAATGATAATTGTCCAGTCCATCCATGGTTACATTATCAATTGCTACCATTTGGCAACTATGAGGTAATTACGAGGGTTGTCCAGAAAATAAGTTCCGTTTTGATCTGTAGGGTGGTAGGAGTGGCTTTTGCCAAATCTGGTAACACCGCTCGAAAGAGGAGAGGTGGGGGAATAGAATGAGAGGTGGGTGACCTCAGTCGGTCAGTTACCAACGTCAGGGCAGATAGTTGAAATGGAGACCTCGATCCTCGTTCCCTCTCGAGTTGTTGTGCGTGGAGTGATTCAAATTCTTTATGCACAGGGTTTCAAATCAGTTCAAATTCACGAACAGCTCATTTCTGTTTATGGAGAAGGTGTAATGAGTGAGTTAATGGTGAGGAGATGGGTACGTGAATTTTAGGCGGGAAGGCTCAATAAAAACTTGATTTAAAAAAAAAACTGAACTTATTTTCTGGACGACCCTCGTACCTCCTGGATTTTATCGTAAGATGTGGATAAGTATATTTTATCGATAGCTTCAATGATAAATTCATTCCGTAATTAAATTCTTTCGGTACCATAATGAATGATAATATCAGTATTTGCAACTGATTGCTCACCTTGATTTTATATTTCTGAACAGAGGAGCAGATGGGACTGTGTTCCAAAGAGAGGTCAGATGTGGAGTGTGAAGAAGGAGACTACTCAGCCCTCCCGCCGCTTCTCATCTTCCTATCTCAGTTCATCTTGGGGATCGGCACTACACTCTCTCACTCCCTCGGACAACCCTATATTGATGATAACTCCAAGAAAAAGAACACCCCCATGCTTTTAGGTTAGTAAATATCACATTCTCAACCATGCATACGACCTATTCTCGTAATCAGTGGTCTATATTCAGAGCTAACAGTGTTTGTCCTTTTGGAAGACAGAACAAAAATTTCTTTCATGGTTTAAAGTTGAGATTTACATTTTTATTTCTCCAAATAATCATTATTACCTTTATTATTTAATACATACATATATATACATTATCTGTAACATTCATATGGTCATACAGCAGAACGGTGGCAACATTTCCCCATGTTGACATCACACTGAACAATTAAGAATTCGTCACAGGAGTAAATGTGAAAAGTACGAACAAACAGCTGTATCTCCATTACACTTGCATTACCAAGCGGTCGATTCCTAGATCACTTTTAATCAGAGGCCACCAAATTCGCAACCTAAAAGAGATTCAGGAGGGATATTTATCTGGTTTAAGAAACAAGTTGTTGGAGACAGGTTACCCAGAAAAACCTTGTGATAGAATTGCGCAAACACTGCGTGAATCAACTACCAACAAAGTCTACAAGAATCAACGGACAAGCCTTCGCTGGTGACAACCTTCTTCTTCGGGGCTCGAAAAAATCAATGGAATTCTTCGAGAACTCCAATCAATTCTTGCATCGAGCCTACAGACAAGAGACATCTTCAGTGAAACACCGCGAGTAGCCTACCGCCAAGGCAAGAATATTGGGAACATTTTGTCCCATCACCATCCCCTATCACAGCCTATGCAGCCACCTCAATATGGATTATTTCCATGTCCGAGGTGCAAATTGTGCAGTTTGATTATTGAAGAGCCTACTTTCACTTCGGCCAATACATCACATACCTACAGATGTCGTGGCTACGCAGAATGCCAGTCGAAGAACTGTGTTTGCCAACTGATACGCAAGAAATGCGAAGATGGACCAGCTTTTTACATGGGAAAAGCCTCAACCCTGAATCTGCGGATGAAAAATCACATGACCTCAGTTCATCAACCCAGAAAACTTCCAGTTGGAGTCATTGCACGATCTCATGATACATCTTTTTATTAATGCTTTGTAGATACAGCTAATGATCGTCTATTGCAACAATGATCGTTTTTGGCATAAGTGGTCGTCTCCGTTGGGGACAAGGCGAAGGTGGATGGATGCAGCATTCGTTGTCAAGTTGTTCAATGTTGGAATCGACCATCCCTCACTTTTATCCTTATTTAATTTAAATGTCCCCAACTACAACATGCGTCACCATTTCATTTTTTCTATTCCTCGCACCCACACTAATTATTTATTAAATAGCCCTATAACTAGAATTCAGAGACTTATAAATTATTTAGCTTCATTGTCCGAAGATTTAGATCTGTTCACCTCCAGTCCAGGTACTTTAAGAAGCAGGTTGTGTCCCTAATTTAATATTTAGTTCAGTTTTGATTTCTCATGTCCTGTGGCCTTTTTTATTGAAATTGGTGTTAATTGCTGATGTATTTTTCCTGTTCCTTGTAATTTTGGTCAAGTTTCAGAAATTTCATGAGCTCCAGCATCCATGTCATAAAGTTTTCTGTTTCGTTATATGCATCTATTTTTTGTCATGTATATTGTAATTGGGCTTCACCCTTATCTATTCAAATAAATAAATAAACACCTTTTCTATCATTTGCTAGAAAACTTATTAAAATGGAGTGGCCTCACAGCAAAATAAAACGAGGAGACGGTCTTGCCCCGAAAATGCACTTGCCCCGCCAGACCATGGATCATCGAGATGCGAATCACTAGTTCAATTAGGCATTGCATCAAAATTCACTTTTTGCGAGATATGTTCATAGACTAAATAACATGTGCTTTCAAACCATAATAATTTGCTAGAGTTTTTCTTGTAAGGAAGTTTGATCACTGAATTGCTCTCAAGTGGCCAGATTCGAATCAAGTGGAATCCGATTCGCAGTTGTCATCTCTCACGAGTGGACACTTAAGCTATACCCGTCTGATTGGATATTTGTGAATGATTATTATCGATTCTGTAAACGCTCTCAATAATATACCAACCTATTATTTGTAGCAATTGCACAAATCCCCAATGTCACGTTGAATCGCGCGATGTTTCTTCCCAATCACTTTTTCGAGTGTTTATTTTCTCAAATCGCGCAGTAACATTCCTAATTCGTAGAATAATAACCAGCTTTATTGAATGAATGAAACAACCAATAACCAGATTTTTGTTGTTATATTATGGCCCATATTCTCGTGACGTCACGCCTGGAGTAGGTTCGCTTTTCAGCCGAAGTCGGCCATGACTACCCTACGCCAATGAATCGCTACTCAACCAACCAATTTCTCACAAGAAGTTTGCCGTCTCACGTCACATAATTCGTGGTTATAAGGCCATTTTCAACAGTTTTGTTTTGAAAAAATATAATATTGTAGCAATAAAAAGTTTCAATTCGACTAAATGTTATAATAATCATGCGTGCCAGCACAATGATTGATTGTAGATTGCTGTCAACGATACCAATCTTACGTGAACGAGTTTTTATTTGGACTAGGAGCCTACAACTATTGTAGTTAATCAGTGTCAGAAAACTAAAGAACTTCATTCGTTTAGGCTTTGAGAATAACTATTAACCTGAAAGTAGTAAAGAAAAGATGATTGAAATTTCCTCAGGTGTCTGTACTGCTGTGTAGGTACCTAGCCATTGCTCAGGTAGCTTCATCAGCGTTTTATTATAAGTTCGTAGTACTATGCTTAACTGAGGAAGCTTTACTTGTTATATTGAATGAATAAAAGGAGAGATTTGATAGTTTGTTAAAGTAAAGAAGGCAGGCTGTTGCTACACCAAAAAACGAAACTACTTAGGTAGGTACGTACGACCTACCAGATTTGCTGTTGGTTTAAAGTGCCTTAACAAAGTAGGTGGGTCGTTGCTTTGCCGACGAATACAACCGCTGATTAGCAAGTTTGTCAAATATCGAATCAGGGAATATGCAATATGAATTAAAAACCAGCTGCAAGGAAAAAACCTTGAAATGCATTCTTCTGAAGGTAAGATTTCATAAAGACGGCATTGGCAGTGCAGTTATTGCGCGAGTTTAGCAGTTACGCAAATTTTAGGGACAAAAAAGGTAATTAGGTACCTACTTTCGTTTTTCTCAATGAAGTACATGAACAAGTAATAATATAAGGAAAGTACGTAGGTATACCTTCCCTCTAAGAACTCACCTTTCCACATGCGATAATTACTATTCCCGGCTGGCAGAGCTCTCATAGCACACCCTTTCACAAAACCACTTTCACAGTACTCTAAAGATTTTTAGTTTCAATTGATTCAAAGAACAGTTCTAAAACTAGATAGGTAATCCACAACATATTCTCGGCTGATGTCTGGAACATCTAGAACACTTGTATGTCAACTCCCCAACACACATTTCATATGGATCTCTACCCCACAATTAAATCTTGCGTTCGTAGCATTTGAGGTCATCACCTGATAATAACTTGATGTGATTTGCATACAATTTATCACCTTGCATATTGCAAATAATGAAAATATTGACTAGGAATTAGGTAAGACTATGTCATGCAGTTGTCCAGCTGTGGGCTACAAAATGGCGCATTTTCGCATAGTTTACTCGTCACCATGACAACAAGGTGAAATAACTTCGACTTCGCCTTGCCTCGATGTAAGGATGCGCTGGTGTCCAAGTCTCGAGGATATCACCCATAACATGATTGTGAGAGATCCCACATCTGACAGGTCCTTATCCCACCTGTAACTTTCTAGCAACGACAAAAACAATATGTTATCAATTTGGAAATTTTAATAAATACATATGTCGGAATCGGTGTGTGATCATTATGTTGTGTTTTATTATTCGTTTGTACCTATAATGTTTAATAGTTAGGGTGTGCTGATGCCCTTGCGAGTTGAGTCATTGGTGATGATTCCATCGATGTGCTGCCAATTCGCATTGAGGATCAAATCTACATGCAACATAAAGCCAATTCCATCTGGCATGAGCAATGGCAGGGTGAGTTCACTGATCTGCGTGATGTCCTTCAGGACTTGTGACCGGTGGGCCTATTCGTAACCCAACTTCCAAGGAGGGACCGAATAGTGGTCAACCGGGTTGCCACTGGCCATACCCGTCTTACTCATAGACACCTGCTTAGTGCAGGAGCTCGAGATGTGGTGTGAGGAAGGTGTGGGGGTGATCTGTCCATCCGCCACTTCCTGGAGGACTGCCCATACTTCATGGACCTCCGAGTCCAGCATCAGCCCCCATGATAGATGTAGAAAAACTTTCAGGGCGGGGGTTTTGAGCCCCCAGCACGGAAGCCTTTTGGCTTCTTGTACTTTCCTGAGAGTTTTTAGTTTAATCGAAGAGACTCATCCCCCTGATAAGGGGTGGGAGGCTCTTGATTAATTGTTCACTCTGAATAGAGCTCATCGGGGTTTGGGCCCCAAAGAGTTCAATTCTGCGATGGGTGAGTGCAGGGCACTCGAAGATTATGTGGGATGCCGTTTCGTCAGTCTCATCACGTAGTCTGCACAGGGTCAACCCTTTGTGTGACCCCTATGCGATCTAGGTGAAATCGTAGGGGTGCAAAGCCGGTTATGAGGCCAACCATTGTTTTTAGTTCCCTACGGTTTTTCCTAAGTAGTCCTTCAGTAATTTTGGTGTTGGGTCCAGCCACCATAAGTTTACTGTGGGTGTGTCCTTCAATATTGGACCATCTTTTAGCGGTGTTGATGGTTCTTCTGAAGGTAGTTTTTGGTAAACCGACTGCTGGCTCAGGCCCTACAAATGGGGTTTGGGAGCCCCTTCTCGCGAGCTCGTCAGCCTTTTCGTTACCAATAATGCCTCTATGCCCCGGCACCCACTCCAGGGGAACCCGGTTATGTTTGGCTAGGTTGTTGAGGGTTTGCATGCAGCACCATACCACTCGGGACGAGATGGTTGGAGCCGTTAGTGCTTATATCGACGCTTGACTTTCAGAAAGGATGCGGACGTGGGCTTTTTTATGCCCCCTCCTAAGACTCTCCATAGCTGCTACCTCGATTGTCACAATTTCTGCCTGGAATACAGAGGTGTGTAGCCCAACTAGAAACGAGGTGTTCCACCTGGGTTTGGCCCCATGTATTCCTGCGCCAGTTCCTGCTTCCATTTTTGACCCATCTGAGAACCAGATGATGTCGTTGGAGCAGCATTTGTTCTCCCATAGCCCCTCTCTTGTGATGATTGACGTGTAGAGATGGGGTTGGGAGAGAGTTTTGGGCATGATATCGGCCACCATGTCGAGTAGTGGTTCTTGTATCAGTTCCAATATATTGGTATGACCTCGGTGAGGGGTTGTCCGCCAAGAGCCATTCCATTTCAGCCTCAGGGAGGCCATCATGGCCTCTCCTTTTATGAAGATATCCACTGGGGGTAGGCCCAGTAGAACCTCCATGGTTGCTGTGGGTGTACCATGCATTGCTCCGGTGATGGTTAGACAGGCCAGTCGCTGGATGCTGGTGAGAGTTTGTCGAGCTCCCACCTGACCTGCCTTGTGCCACCATACAACGCAACAGTACCTTATTATGGGTCTAACAATGGCGGTGTATATCCACAGGACCATCCGCGGTTGTAGCCCCCATACTTTCCCACATGTACACTTGGCGCACATGAGGGCTAGCCCCCATGGTGGGTTGACGTTTTTTCTGGACCAGACAAGGTCCAGTCCCTGTTGTCCAGACCTGAGAGCCACTGAGCTCTACTACAAACTGTGATACATCTGAACTGCGATATATTTTTGTACAATCTAGCCATAGTTTTATTTCACTTTGGCGATTATATATATAGCATTCGCACTTTGAATTAAACCTTTCGCGAACTGAATTAAACTTTTCGCGAATTGAATTAGACTTTCCGCAAAATGAATTAAACTTTTCCGAAAATGAATTAAACTTTTCGCAAATTGAATTAAACTTTCTGCAAATTGACCTTAGGCGAATCTGTTGTTTTAATCAAGACAAAATGTAAAACTTCAACAAAATGTATATATTGTAACAAATCGTGCAAGTGATGGAACGAGCACAAAAATTGTAGATTTAAACATAATCCAGCACCTCATGAAGTTAATCTGAAGGTAAATTATTTATTTATTAATAACAAAATTGAGCTCGCAACGTATCCATTTATAGTTGACATTTTATATAATTTATCGGCATTAGCAAGAACCAACAATCACTAATATATCATATTTCTTTATGATTATTTCTGATATTTATTTATTGTCCAATGTATGTGTTAAATATTTAACCCGCCAGTTCCTAATGCACCCTACAGGGTGCACCTCTTTTTTGGCCCCTGAAATTCAAACAGGTCGCCCACTAACTGATCCTAGTGGTCCTAGAGGGTTTTGAAGATGTGACAAAGAGACTTGATCAAAAGGAAGTTGATAAGATCCACCTGTTATCTTGATAAGTCAGTTCAAAGTGGCCAACCTCCGCAATTTTTGCGTCTGTGTGACCTGCCTTCTCATTTTCGTTCACCATGCCTAAAAAACTGTAATTAACCAATAATTCATCCCAGATTTTGTTTTTCTAGTTGCTTCTGAGAAACCCTAACAAAAAATATCAGAGAACTGAGCAAAATTGGCCTCCCAATCATAAATACAACTTTGGTGCACCCTGTAGGGTGCATTAGGATTGAGAACAACTTTGGGTTTTGGTGGTAAGTAGGTTCATGTTTGTTGTGCTTGTGTCAGTAACTATCTATGTCTGTATTATCTCACTAGGACTCGTCGTGTCTGTCAGTCCATCCGTCCTTTTTTTTTTTTTTTTTTTTTTTTTTTTTTTTTTTTTTTTTTTTTTTTTTTTTTTTTTTTTTTTTTTTTTCAATTCGGGACAACCGAATAGAAGGCTCTCCCCTTACCTCAATAACCGAAATGAAGAAGAAGGCAAGAGGATCCTCCACCGTCCAGACTACCAGAGACCTCTGCATTGTGAGATGGAATGACAACAATATTGTAACCATGGCTTCCAACTGTCATGGGATAAGTCCTACTAGTAAGGTTGATAGGATTGGGACTGTTGACAAGGTGAAGAAGAGGATTTCCGTTGATTGCCCGAATGTTGTTATGATGTACAATCGATATATTGGAGGATTCGACCGATTTGATGAGAATGTTGAATCTCTTAGATGCTCTCTGCGGGAACGGAAATGGTGGTACCCTCTCTTCCTGTTTGGACTTGATGCTGCTTGTCAGAATGCATGGCAGCTAAAGAAGCGGACGTCTAAAGAAAATGAGACAAACGGTCAATTCAGAAGGGCCATCGTTCAGTCCAAATGCCTGACGCACGGGAATCCAGCCAAAAAGGTGCGATCCATTTCAAACATCCCCAAAATGAAGGCCAGACATCTCCCAAGTCAACCCAAACCTTTTCACGAACCATTTCCTTGTAATTAAGTTCACCAAACATCTTATTTCTTGTTGTTCCCATGCCTAATGCACCCTACAGGGTGCAGTACCACTACTAGTACTTGGAGCGTGGTATAAATGGTATGCTTTTTTTCCCCATTCAATTAGATGTCCAATAATAAGAATTCATCAGAAAATTTCAAATTTTTGTTGTAGTTTTCATTTAGGAACTGGCGGGTTAAAGTGAAGAAATTAATTAATATGTACTTAAAACCGATGGGAAACATGTGAATTGTTGATTATTGTCAAACTAATGCGACCGATTACCCAGACAGCTGCAAAAATGCCTTGTCCTACAAATGTTTTTCAAATAAAAATGTAAACTTAATTTTCTGAAATAAACATTTTTTCTATCTAATGTATAATGATACCTAATGTATATTAGATTTTGTTAAATAATAATACCTGTCTGTAATACCTGTAATAAAACCTGTGTGGAAGAGGTGTTAGGAAATAACTGTGCGTCACTAGCGATCATAACGGGGAATCATTTCACTAATGTAATGACGAACTAGAAAACAAATGAACTGGATCAATCGACTAAATCATTCTAAGTTCCATGTTGTTGGTCAGGTTCCTTGTGTGTGGTTCATGTTTTGTTTCTGTAATGTTTTGGACGCTCCCCGCTTTTAGCGCGAGTTTTGTTTTTGTACCGCTTGCTTGTAGTTGTTTTGGACTGTGTTAGCTCTTTTTTATTGGTTTCCGTCCAGGTTTTTACCTCAAGTTATTTTTATTTCCACCATATTTTATTACCCAAACATATGGCATCCCTTGTGGGGAAATAAAAGGTGATCATTCGCGAAGTTTTGAGTGCATTTTTGGTGAAGTTTTGTTACTGCTCAGCGTCATTTATCTTCAGCCGGTTCAATCCACTTGTCGCAATGCCTTTAGGGGTGTATACTCGATTGAAATCGGAACTTTCGCTTTTGAGGTTGGCATTTACACATTGCTGCAACAAAATTGATTTGTTGTTGGCTCAACCAAAGTTCAGCTACACAGATTTATGTTGTGAGTTGGATATACTTGAGGACAAAGCCAATCGTCTTATTTATTTACCCTTGATGACAAAGTAAGTGATGTAATCTTTACCGCTGTTACAGACAAAACTGACCTTGAATAGGTATGATACAATTGAAGGTTATAGGGAAAACCGTATACATATATTTTACCTATTTAAACGTGATCAACTTTTCAAGGTGGATGTACCGTCTATGGTTAAATGTCTCTATATATCGAAATATATAGTGTTCTAGCCATGAGTCTGAAGCATCAAAGGGCAATAACTGTGTTCCAACCACCCCTCTGAGTTCATGAACTCGTGAGTTCATGAACTCAGACGGGTTCCATGAGTTCATGAAACTTTTAGGTTCAAGAAACCGTCGGTGGGAACACTGTAGTTCACTTGACAGTCAATGCACTAACTAGCGCTAGCGTCGTCTTTAGTAACGTGAACATCTCGTCATCGAAATCCTTTGAGCATTTTGAAGAAAAGGACAAAAAGGTGGAAAAAAAACAAACGGCATTTTCAACTTTTTTGAAGTTTATGTGCTAATTGCCACCTCAGACTATTTTCCTAGGTATGAAGGGTATGGGATATCATTCCTATCCAGAAGAAGAGTAACTGTTGAGATTTTCATCAAAATCCCTCGAGCCATAATTGAGAAAAGGCAACAAAAAAAGAAGTGCTAAACACGACGTTTTTTCAAGTAGGGCAGGGTGAGCCAAGTGCGCCAAGAAAAACATTAGGGTGGAGGCACCGATAGTAGCCACCCATGAACTTTAGATTTGAAAAATAAGGATTTGGCACCATCAAGACATTCGACATTAGCACCATTTTAAAGCAGGAGATGTCAGCTGCGCATTCCAACCGTTCTCGCCATAATCAAGAAACCACTGTGATTAACAACACGCCTTATAACCCAGATGGACTGCCAGTTGATCAGATGAAGGATGGAGGCTGTTTTGATTAAGGAGGTAGTCCTTGTTTACCTCAATATTTCACTTCATTCTAGGACTTTTTGAGATAGTTTCGTTTTATTCACGTTCCTTGGTGATTTCTTGGTGTATTTCAAGTTGTTTCACGTAGGATTTGAGACAATTAGGGTCATATTTGTGGGGTGGCTACTACCAGTTCTTAAAAACCTAGCAAATTTCTGTAGTAGCCATGATGTGGCCACTACTGAGTTTTCGTGTTTTTTCACATTAAACATAAAAAAATAAGCTAGATTTTCATCAGGATCACAGTGATATAGTAATTAGTTTTCCTGAAGAATGAGTGGTTCCAGTAGTAGCCAGGAGGTGGCTACTACCAGTTCTTGAAAACCTAGCGAATTTCTATAGAAGCCATGACGTGGCCACTACTGAGTTTACGTGTTTTTTCATATTCAACATAAAAATAAGCTGGATTTTCATCAGTATCATAGTGATATAATTAGTTTTCCTGAAAAATGAGTATTTCCAGTAGTAGCCAGGGGGTGGCAACTACTGGTCCCTTTCAGCGGCTACTACTAAAGATTTTGGTGGCTACTACAAGCCACAGATCTTGGTTTACTTTTCTTCGATTTTCGTAAAACTAATCAAATCGATTTTTAAAAATAGCCATTCGATAGAGTAGACATTGAGGGAAAGGAAAAACACGGGATTGGAAGAAAGAACGGAGAAATGAAGAAATTACGTTGTAAATACCGAAACTGCGCTGCTTAAAGGTGGCTACTACTGGTGCCTCTACCCTAAGTAGTTTGACTTTGCCTGACAATTACCAACTAGGTACCCTTAAACAAATGTTTTCTATATGTGTAGACAGCTGATAAAAGAAAACTGACGGTGGTAATAATTATTCGATGGAGCAAATTGAAAAAGAGATGTGAAAAACGATAATACAACAAGCATCAAGCAGGCTAATGACAATGCATTTAGCGTGAAGGTTCCCAGTGAAATGAGATTTTTGGAAGGTTACGAAAGGTTTCCTTCAGTTCGAGTTCTCAACCCTATCCCCGAGCAGGTCTGAAAAGTTCATGAACTCACTGAACTCAGTTCATGAACCCGTAGCGGTAGGAACACCGTAACGAGTGTTGAGTTCCTGAACTGAAAACGGTTGGAACACGATTCACGTGCGCATACGGTTCGGCGCCGAACCAGTTCCGAAAAGTTCATGAACTCGCGGTGGTTGGAACACACCTAATGTGTCAGCAAGGTTTCTTCATATTCTACAAACGTCAAACATGTTAATAAGCTTCCCAAGCTTGAGTTACGTAAATTTTACGGTCAAATTAAAAAATTGCTAGGTTTTTAGGCCCAACATAGAAAGACTTTTGAAGATGATGTATTAGATAGGGAATAAAAATTTCATTTTCTCTACCAATCAACTAAAGAGGGTTCTCCTGCTAGGGAACTTATGGATAGCTTCCCTACTTCTGCTGCCAACTACGTCAAGGCAGTCGATCTTCTTGAGAATCGTTTTGGTAGAGACGAATTGCTCATCGAACTTTATGTACGAGAATTACTAATGTTATTTTCAGTTGTACATTTTTATTACTAATGTTAGTTTATCCAGTGGTATAAAATCGTCATTGCAGTTTCCGTCTTGAGTTTTTACCTCAGTTATTTTTATTGTCACCTTATTTTATTTCCTAAACAAGAGGTACCCAATACATAAATAGTAAGCCTGTGTGTAATAATTTGCAACTTGTTTTCCCCGTCGATTACAAATGTTCATTACTGAAATTAATAAACTAATCAAGTGGAAATTTTGATATTGGGAGATGCAATTTTAGTCTGTCCCGTGCACGACCACAAGGTTTCAATAGGTTTGTTTCCGCTACGTGACCTGAACAGGTTCAGTACAGAGCAAGGTCAGAGCAAGGGCACCTCCATAGCTGTTCAGTTCAGATGTCAGCGGAAACGCTTTAGGACATATTCGGTGCAGTAACCATGGATACACGAAGATCCATGAAATGGAGTCCCGTTAGCGGTACTTTAGCAAAACCATGAGCAAAACCTTGTGTCTCATTCTTATTCTTCCATTCTTATTCGACGTCGACATTCTCTTGATTCACTCCCGAATATTTTGTTATTTCTATTTCATTAGTTTAGTAGTAGAAATAAGGAATATAATAAAGGATCAAACCATTCTAATTTAAAACTTTTAAAAGTTCGAAAATCGCTGACTCACCTGAATAAATACGAACAATTGACTCGAAAATAGGCACGAAATCAAAGGAAACCACAATTTGTAAGGTGTAAGGTTACAGAAGTTTGAGGAAGGATATATCGGGTTATCTCTAGTTCCAAAGAGCGCATGCGCGGAGCAAGCTGCACCTCCTCTTCTGGCGGAGCAGAAAGTTCATGTTCGGATCATGTTCCTTGAGCAGCGGAAACACTGGACATCTTGCACCGAATATGAACCGAGGGACTGCGGAAACGCCATTATCTCACTCCTTCTTCACTGCGCAAGCGCAACTTGACCTGAACCTGTTCGGGTCAGCAGCGGAAACAAAGCTAATATCCATCTCACCTCTACTAACTTACCTCTCACTTTTCCCTACCTTCACCTTGGTAGTGACACAATAAAATTTCGTCTATGCAATCTGTAAGAAAGCCATGTTTATTATTCTCACTCTCAAGCTATAGGTATTAACCCGAGCCCAACTCGAATTATCGTCCATGGTCTACGACCATCGACCATGTGTGATGTGTTGCCTTTCAAATAGGTTTATCTACGTATTTTACAGTATTTCGTTCCAGGATTTACCAAACAAATAATAAAATTACAGTTTGTTGTCAGGTTTGACGCTGGCTTTAAGAACGATCGGGCCAGCTTTTGGATTCATCATCGGTTTCCTCTGCCTCAGTATTTACGTCGACCCGTCCAAGACTCCTTTAATAGACAAGCAAGACTCGAGATGGATTGGCGCCTGGTGGTTGGGTAAGGAATAAATCTACTTCTTATTTCCTTTTCAAGGGGGCGACGGATGGTGTATGTATATATATATATATATATATATATATATATATATATATATATATATATATATATATATATATATATATATATATATATAAATTGATTATTGGTTCTACAGAACTTTATATATTATTACTTAAGAAAGAAATTTCACAAATAGAAGAAGAAAATTTAGGTTCTGATATTTCGAAAAAATATTGTTCACAGAATAGAGAAGGAAAAGTAAATTTAACTTGCGTAGTCCCTGGTAGCTTGAAGCGTAATTAATGAATCCATGGCCGTGATCGTAGACACATATTCAATCGTTCAAATTGAGGCCAGGTGGTCGGTTTGCTCCAAGCAACCATCGATGCGCTCTCTCAGATTGTTGCAGCAGTCGACCATTAGATACATCTGGCAATTTTCGCAAGACTTTCACCCCGAAATTCGTCAAACGTTGCACTATGTGACCTGTCATGTTCTTTCACAGGGAGTGGTCGGGTTTGGTGAACAGACGCTCTATGATTGTTCATTCTCAAGTTGAGAGTGGTCGCTTTACCAACATAGAGCATTATTGTCTGTATACTTTTTGCAGATTAGTTGGTATACACACATCTTCGAATGACATTTTGCTGAACCTTGACATTTATATTTTAGACTGTTATTGGCTGAAGTGAAGTCCGAACCTTCCAACACCAAGTTGCATAGCTTGCACCAAGCTCGTTTACAAGGATACAAACCTTGTGTGCGTGAATCTGTAGACTGCATCCTTGGGTGCCGATGAGACAATACCTCTCCAATATTCTTTCCCTGTCTGTATGTAACTCGAGGTCTTTCGGAAAAGACATCGCGAGTTAGTTGGCTGGACGATAGAATAGTTTGATTTTTTCGAAATATCAGAACCTAAATTTTCTTCTTCTATTTGTGAAATTTCTTTTAGCGAATTTTTGAAGAAAATTAAGCTATTGCTCTCGCCTCAAAATTTGTAGAATGTGAATTTTTGAAAAAATTTTATGCAGAAATCCGTTTCAGGCTATTCTGAATCATATTCTGAAGTTTAACGCATTTTAGCGAATTTTTGAAGAAAATTAAGCTATTGCTCTCGCCTCAAAATTTGTAGAATGTGAATTTTTGAAAAAAAATTATGCAGAAATCCGTTTCATGCTATTCTGAATCATATTCTGAAGTTTAACGCATTTTTTTATGTATGTATGTATGTATATATGTATATATGTATGTATGTATGTATGTATGTATGTGTCATTCCAGACGATAACTGTCCGTAGAATTGTGCTAGAAACTTCAAACAAATTTTAAAATGTTAAGAGCACAAAACGAAAGTTCAAGTTCGTTGGCCAGCTTGATCGGATTACATCTTCGGGTTGAAATTTTCAAAAATGTAGTCAAAAATTTCAAAATAGCCTGTTTTTTGCGATTTGTCGTGCGAAATATTTTTTTCAGCATACTAACATGTGGTATATTCGGAATCAGCGTAAAATTTCCTATAAGAATATGTATAAAGTTTTCAAAAATTTCAAAGTTGAAAAATCAGTCAAAAATCGAAATAATGCCGTTCGCTGGTTGTAAAAATCGGTAATATTCTTCAAAAATTCGCTCATGGGGTCATGCTGCATGACTGGACTTTTTTTTTTTGGACAGATTAAATGATAACAAGAATTTACGAAAAAAAACCTTTCTGTCCTTAAAGTGTTTTTTTTTAAATTAATCTCCAACGTTTCTCCACAGGAACTGGGGCTCCTTCAGTGAGACGAAATTCAAATTTTGTAAAATAAATACTTATCGTTTTATTTTTTGTGATAAAAATCGAATTCAGGTAAGTATCCCTAATCTGATCAAGGAGTCTCCGTACGGTATTAGTTTTTTTTTAGGCGTCTCAAAGCATCTCCATTTCAAATATCAGCACCGAAAGGATATTAGGAAAAAATTACGAGCAAAGGTCCTTCAGCAGATCAGTGATTTTCCGTACCGTGTAACAGTTTTCGTCAGTACCGCAAGTGGATTAAAGAAATAAATTGGCCTCTGCCAGTCCGTATAAATTGAATTTTTTAATGTATGTATGTATATATGTATGTATGTATGTATGTATGTATGTATGTGTCATTCCAGACGATAACTGTCCGTAGAATTGTGCTAGAAACTTCAAACAAATTTTAAAATGTTAAGGACACAAAACGAAAGTTCAAGTTCGTTGGCCAGCATGATCGGATTACATCTTCGGGTTGAAATTTTCAAAAATGTAGTCAAAAATTTCAAAATAGCCTGTTTTTTGCGATTTGTTGTGCGAAATAATTTTTTCAGCATACTAACATGTGGTATATTCGTAATCAGCGTAAAATTTCCTATAAGAATATATATCAAGTTTTCAATAATTTCAAAGTTGAAAAATCAGTCAAAAATCGAAATAATGCCGTTCGCTAGTTGTAAAAATCGGTAATATTTGCATGAAACATTGTCCAAATTCAGATTGAACTACTCTTATGGAAGTATCCCTGTATCACCAATCCTAGAACCATGCTGTTTAAAACTTAGGTAGTAGGTGCTTTAAAAAAAAATGTAATCACAACTGATGAGTTTACTCTGTGCATGTGTTAATAATTTGATTCCATGTTTGTCTATCAAAATCATAAACTAAAATTTCTCAACACGATCAATGGCGACTGAAATGTCGAAGATTTCTTTGAAAATTCGCTCATGGGGTCATGCTGCATGACTGGACTTTCTTTGTTTGTATCCAAAACTCGATTTGTAACAACGGGTTTGACTGGTAGCAGGATTATGACTATAGTATTAAAATGCGCTGACAATGATTTACACCACATTATTTCATTTATTATTGGCATCTAGTGTCAGTTTTAATAAAATAACAGCATGGTTCTCATGCAAATATTACCGATTTTCACAACTAGCGAACGGAATTATTTCAATTTTTGACTGATTTTTCAACTTTGAAATTTTTGAAAACTTGATACATATTCTTATAGGAAATTTTACGCTGATTCCGAATATAACACATGACTACATTTTTGAAAATTTCAACCCGAAGATGTAATCCGATCATGCTGGCCAACGAACTTAAACTTTCGTTTTGTGTCCTTAACATTTTAAAATTTGTTTGAAGTTTCTAGCTCAATTCTACGGACAGTTATCGTCTGGAATGACACATACATACATAATACATACATAAAAAGTCCAGTCATGCAGCATGACCCCATGAGCGAATTTTTGAAGAAATCTTCGACATTTCAGTCGCTATTGATCGTGTAGAGAAATTTTAGTTTATGATTTTGATAGACAAATATGGAATCAAATTATTAAAAATAATTAGGAGGTACTCATACTTTATTATTATTAAACTAATCTTGTAGATTTAAAGACAATCTGAATTTGGACAATGTTTCATGCAAATATTACCGATTTTTACAACTAACGAACGGCATTATTTCGATTTTTGACTGATTTTTTAACTTTGAAATTTTTGAAAACTTGATACATATTCTTATAGGAAATTCTACGCTGATTCCGAATATACCACATGTTAGTATACTGAAAAAATTATTTCGCACAACAAATCGCAAAAAACAGGCTATTTTGAAATTTTTGACTACATTTTTGAAAATTTCAACCCGAAGATGTAATCCGATCATGCTGGCCAACGAACTTGAACTTTCGTTTTGTGTCCTTAACATTTTAAAATTTGTTTGAAGTTTCTAGCACAATTCTACGGACAGTTATCGTCTGGAATGACACATACATACATACATACATACATATATGTATACATACATATATACATACATATATACATACATACATACATAAAAAAATGCGTTAAACTTCAGAATATGATTCAGAATAGCCTGAAACGGATTTCTGCATAACAATTTTTCAAAAATTCACATTCTACAAATTTTGAGGCGAGAGCAATAGCTTAATTTTCTTCAAAAATTCGCTAAAAGAGAGTTCCAAAGCAATATTTCGAAGTAGGTATTGTTAGATTCAAATGCCAGGCAAATGCCGTCACGGGTCAATTTGGATGAGCAACGTGTAACTGTCATTAGCAGCTGGGGGAAAAAGGGGATTATTCTGAGATCGCCTCACCTCAAAGTTTGCCGCTCCTTTTTAATATTCTCTATTTCATTTCTTTTAGTATGTAGCAATTTTACATAAGAACTCGTCAGTGTTATACGCTCCTGCAAAATAACTCTTACAGTCGAAGAGATTTGATTACACCGGCCTCATAGCTCAGGTCGTTGGAGTTTTGCAACTAAAGGGAAATTGCCCTTAGTTGTAAGGACACAATTCCGAACTCTTGTTGAGGTATCAGATATTTGTGGGCCGTTATATCAGTCTTTGAAACAGTGAAATAATGCAGTTCCTGTTGATGATTTGTCACACTATTTTAGTTCTTCTTGCACATCATCAGGCAGATACTATGATCACTTTGATATTAGATGGGTATGTTCCGTTTTGCCGATCGCATATTTGTGGAAGGTAAGAAATCGCTCTTCAAATATTCGAAATGTGCAGTAAGGTTTCTTGACGATCAGAATCACTCGGAACTAAGTTGTGGAAACCCATTTCAATGAAGAAAATGGAAACCTAAGTACCAAGCTTTACCAGGTAAAGCTTTTTTAAGGCAATTTTTATTTTTATAACCAACTTTGTTTTGTAACCCCTCGAAGATTGAATTTCATGTTTTATCAAAAATGTCCCCTTGATAAATTTTGCTCCCCATTGAAATAGCTTCTACAAGATCAATGTTTTCTTGGTAGACAATTGGATAACAGCTGACCAAAACCAAAAACTAATTGCAAATAGGTCGGTGCCAACCTTCTCACTTGGTTTTCCATTTCCATCTATCTATATTTTGACGTAGGGTATCAAGTTTTCTAAAATATTTCGCAGACCACTTTTGGGAACTCTGCCGACCACTAGTGTTCCACAGACCATTGGTTAAGGGGCGGTTTATCAATCACGGATAAAGCCCAGGCAAAGTCTAGGTAACTAGCGGCCTCGGATGACTTCTCTTTGGCTGTTTATCAACTCACATTTACCTGCAAGATACCGCTATCTGCTTGATATCCTTACCTGAGACTGAAGGTGGTTTCACATCCATCCAGAATTGCAGAAATGCAGCGATCTGGCAATGTGTTCGGCCTTCTGATTGGCTAGCGGCAGTCAGAAGAGTGGGGTGAATCTTGCCGTACAAGCACTCTTGAGGCGGACTGTCCACATCTGAAAAATTAGATATTTTACAACAGCTGTTCAAGAGCTGTTGTTGGTTGTTATCTTGTTTTATGACTGTGGTCGAGTGCGAGTCCGTATTTTTACGATCCTCGAATTTGGATTTCATTTATAGAAAATATATTTCTGTACAGCTTGTGTATAAGAATAACAATAATAAATTAATAAAACACTCAAAGTGAACACGGTTTTATGCAGATGAGGCCGAGGGTTAAGTATACCAAGGTGTAGGTACCGGTTTTGCGATGTCACCAACACCCTACCTTCCTGAAGATCCTACCATTTGTGTTTTGAGAAATTTTTTTATTACAGATTAGCAATTTCCTGCTTTTCGAATGAGTAGGTATTTGAGAAGAGACGTTACTTTTGCAAAACGAAGAAGATGTATAGAAATACGCCTACTAGCCCTTACGAAATGGACAAATTAGCTACGTTATGTATGTAAGTAGGTACTTCTTATGGTACATCTATGCATTTATCTTATTTGAAATGCGCCAACCTACAGATTTTTTCGGATAGAAATACCTATAATGTTATCTTGGGATAAGTAGTTCATGCAAGGAACGAATAATTACCCAACAGTCTCATTTCAAAACGACTTCCCCTTTGCAGTTAATGAAGGTAGGTACATACATGAAAATCTCTTGTGTATGCCCTCATGATTTATGAGTTTATTATTCAACATCGTTTATGGAGCTTTGATGTCCGTGAAATTATCGGTAGGAGAAAATTCGGGAGGAAACAGGTCTGTTTGGGGAATGCAATGGTAATAGAAGACACAAACAATGATAACGCAGTGATAATACAACCGGATGGATGAACGGCCTACCGCAATTCCGCACAACCCCTCCACTACTTCCAACCGCAAACGCATTTCCGCGATTCCGGATGGATGTGAACCCACCTTCATCTCCCTCAGTTAGCGATTTATCTGGTGGATAACGTTTATTAGGGCGGGTTTATCAATCACATTTATCCAACGGATAAGAGGGATTAATCTGATGGATAGCGTTATCCTGTAGATAACACGATTGTGGGCGTTTATCAATCCCTAGTTAAACCTTATCTAGAGTATTAATTTATCTGGTCCCTGGACGGCTGGATAACAATTATAACTGGTGGTTAATGAGATATCTAGAGCTTTCTAACCTGATCTACACCATTTTTACCTGTATCACGTGCTTTTAGTAATTTGTTTACAAGTTTTGTTATTTGTTATTGTGCCTTTGTTATTTTTTGTGCTGTTTTTTGTGTTGTTCACAATGGATGTATTTTGGGAGTTGTCTTCTAACAGCAGCGACGACGAGGATTCTACCATAGCAGAATTCGTCGAATGGGAAAGGAGACCGTACGTAGTAAGACCCCGTGAAAATCACCTGCTAAAATGGGACGATAATGACTTTTTATTCAGGTTTCGGTTGGACAAACAAACCGTTATTTATATTTTATCACAAATTGAATATGAGATTGAATCTCCGACCGATCGAAATCAATCTATACCCCCCATTTGCAAGTTGCTACTAGCTCTAAGGTTCTTCGCTTTAGGAACCATGCTCACATCAGCAGGAGATTTTTGTGGAGTTAGTAAGAGCTCAGCCTGTAAAATTGTGAAGCAGGTGTCCCTTGCAATCGCTAGATTAGCGCCACGCTACATAAAAATGCCTACTTCGGAATATGAAATAGCGCAAGCTAGATTGGAATTTCATGGAATTGCTAGATTTCCTGGTGCTATCGGCGCTATTGACTGTACCCACATTAGAATACAGTCACCAGGAGGGCCACACGCCGAGAATTTCAGAAACAGGAAAGGGTACTTTTCGTTAAACGTTCAGACAGTCAGTTCTGCAAAACTGAAAATTCTGGATATTGTTGCGAGGTGGCCGGGTTCGTGCCATGACCAGACGATCTTCAACAACTCGAGGATCAAACAGCGTTTTGATGTAAGGGAGTTTGGAGACCACCTTCTTGTTGCAGACAGCGGCTATGCAAACAATAGGTATATGGTAACCCCATTGCTGCAAACTCGTACTCGCGCTGAAGAACTTTATAATGAGTCCATCATCCGCACAAGAAATCCGGTCGAAAGACAATATGGGGTTTGGAAGAGGAGGTTTCCAGTTTTATCCCTGGGATTACGTTTAAAACTAGAAACGACCCAATCTGTTATCATAGCTACTGCTGTACTCCATAATATTGCCTTGGAGAGAAATTTAAACCTTCCTCCGCATGAACCAGGTGTGCCTAGAGCAGTTGATGAAGAGTGGGATGTCATACCAATTGATCGCAATGCTCCAGTCAACGCTAGGGACAGACTTATTGCTACCTACTTTTCAAGCCTGACCAGATAATAAATACATAATTCTATACGTAATGTTCATAAAATCTAATAAATTGTTCTTGCCTAGTACTTTATTCGTATTTCATTTGGTTCCTGTCTAATAATTACTGACGTATTTCTTCAGCTGCTGAGATCAAATTAGGTAACATCACCTTCACTGATAGAATTATGTAGCATGGCTTAAGAGGCCAAGATAGATCTTTAACACAGTCATGCATGTGATAATGAAGTACCAAGCATAAGCAGGATAATTTCTTTCTTGTTCCATTATCAGCTAGTTAGCACTCCTGGTGGTTTCCCTCAACTGAGGAGATTAATTGAGGAAACGGATTCGGGACCTTTGTCTTGAAGGTAGTTTTTCAATACAAAACATAAAATTAGAGTTCAAAAGGGATAGTGAAATAAGTGGAAAAATCAATTTCAATATTGGAAAGTAACGAACGAAATATATTTGCTGGAAGATAATTTCTTTAGGAAACATTTGACATAAACATTATACCAGCCAATCTAGGTAGGTTCTTGATTGAAAATTAATCAAAAATCATAAAAATAGTAGGAACGGTATTTATGAAACCCCATTAAAGTGATGGAAAATAAATCCAGTTAAATAAAATAAGTTCCAATCATACAGCATGATCGTATGAGCGAATTTACTTTTGAGATGCGAGCATTTATACCACCAAACTATACACATCATTCAGATCTATTTTTCCTAATAATCTATATTTTACCGAAAGGATTGATTTAGGATGTTTTATTAATTTCGAGATGCGAGCATCCAGACCACCTAAACTATACGTATCATCCTAATATAGTTTTCAAAATAATCTTCATTTCACCAAAACGATTGATTTAGGATTTTTTTTTAATACTTGAGATGTGAGCATCCAGACCTCCTGATAGAAAATACCTCAGACTCTTCTGATATCTAACATGGTCGAGTCCAACAGTAATCACCCGACTAATTGCTTGACAGGGGTGACTCCAATAACTCCCACAGTGATTACTAATTACTCTATTATTGCATCTAAACCTCACAACTTTCGATGAAATGTATCTGCGTCATCAGTCATACATGCTATATTTTTTGGTTTTTACCGCCAATTAGATAGTGGAGGGCAGGACTCAAGTTTTGGACTAGTGCTGCCCCCAACTTTTTTAAACCACAATTAAGTGATGTAAATCAATTTTAGTGTGTTTCAAACGTCAACGATGAGAAAGAGGGGAGTCTAACGATTCCAAACCATATTTTTAAAATTAGAAAAACATGATTTGAAGTGGAGAAATCTCGTTTTGAAAATGGGGGGCAGGACTAAATCACACCATAAACCATAAAAATATTAGGAACGAGTTTTGTAAAATTCCATTTACAAGGCCAGAAATTCTGGATTAATTTGTGCTAGTAACACTAGATGCAAGGTGGAATTGTAATTGTATGGCAAATTAGAAGTATCACATTTTATTAAACACTACATAGGTGTACTAAAAAAATGAGCAATCAACTAACAAAATCACATAATTACAGAGATCACATGCTACAGTCTTTACAAGAAGGAAGCGAACCAACCATGCTTTCCTTACAGGGGGAAGGGTATTATGAAAGCGTATTCAGGTGGTTGAAAATGGATCAAAAATTTAAAAAATACCTAGATTACTTTTAAAGAATTCTAATTTATGAAACACAGTAGGTACCTTAAGAGGCTAGAAATTTCACATTAATTTGTCCTATTAACATTTGACGCATAGTGGAATCGTCATTGTGAGGCTAATTAGAAATATCACGTTTTCTTAAAACAACATAGATTTACTCGAAAGTAAGCAACAAAATCACGTCACTACTGAGATCACATATACTACAGTCTTTACAAAAAGGAAGAAAACCAACCATGCTTTCATACAAACGGAAAGTATTCTGAAAGCCTATTCGCGTGGTTGAAAATGGATCAAAAATTGTAAAACTATTATACATGACTTTTAAAACAATCTTAATTTATGAAACAAAATAGCCTTATTATGCTAGAAATTCAACACTCATTTGTCCTTTTAACACTAGACGCATAGTGGAATCATAATTGTGAGACTAATTAGAAATATCACAGTTTCTTGAAAACTAAATAGTTATACTCGAAAGTGAGCAACAAAAGTACGTCATCACTGAGATCACATGGTACAGTCTTTACGAACATTAAAAAAATATCTTAAGCATAGTAGGAATAAATATTGAACAATTCTAATAATAATTTTCATTATTGACTGGCAGTCACGCCTTGGAAAGAGAACAGAAAAATAATGAAATGTGAATATTTTCATGTATTCCTAATCGTATGAAATTTAGGCATGAGAGAATCCACCTTTTGAAATGCAGAAATCTGTTTCGCAAGCACAAAACAACAAAACAATTTAAATGAACGTAAGAAACGAACGTAGGAAAGAATGAACGAACGAATCGAAAGAAATGTCAGTTAGATGACTGGAAATTAGACAAACAAAAACAGCCACAAACTAGGTAAGTAGTTACAAACTATAGATGGGAGAAACTACAAAATGTTGGGAGATTATTGAAGGGTCACTGACTTCAAGTTCACAGACTGAAGAGGTTCGCTTCAGTGACACTTCAGTTTTCTCCCAACAATTTGTTATAGTACTGAATTTGTTTTTTGGCCACTTCGATTTGAAGGTCAACCAGCTGCTCCTTCTTTTTCGAAAGCAGTGTTGCCAATGGTACCCCAAAGGGGGGAATTTTCCCCTTTTCAGTCTGCCGTTACCCCGATCCCTGAAGACCTCCGGGGTACCTCAATATTTCCCCCTTTTTATTGAAAGGTCCCCCCTTTACCCCGAAAAATGAAAGCATGAAGTAAAATTTGCTAGATTAGTGTCACCAACCATTTCTAGTCACTCAGTATAGTTACCGGCATAGTTAACTCCTACTCTACTCTGTGGTTACCGGTCACCAATAACAACAACAGTTCCCCATTATCAGTTATCAAGATATAACTGTGTCTGAGACTTAAGTGTGTCTCTTACTTACTTTTGATACCAAAACAGATAAAAATTAATAGTTTGACTTAATTTCAATAATAATTTTTAAAAAATCACTTTGGATTTATTCATGTATTGCAGAAACCACCTAAGTGCAAAAATTTATAACTCAAAAACTTGAAGAAAAAAAATTAACAAAATAGATAATTTCAATAGCATGTTCTTGATTTGGTAAAAAAATATTTGAAGGATACTATAAGCCCCTACCTACCCTAAGCCCCCTACCCCCTACTACCAGATACTTAAGCTTAAGCTGCAACAGTCTTTTTTAGTTTTCCAAAAGTTGAAAAAAGCGCACTTAGGCGGTTTCTGAAATTGAAATAAACGATTCAATTATGAACTGAGTGCTTATGTGTTTGTTGAGAATCTGCCACTGTACGGAATAAATAAATAAATATATATATATATATATATATATATATATATATATATATATATATATATATATATATATATATAAATTTATCGAATAATAGGTACAAATATAAACACAGATATGAGTAGAAATAATCAACGTTTCGCTATTTTGCGTTATCAAGATTAATGAAGATGTTTTTTATGTGGTTGGTGTTTAGGCAGTCTTGATCACCTGATAAGTATTGTGGGTTGTGTTGGAATTCAATTTTGAGTCAACAATAATTTTTGGCGAAAACAATTTTCAGGTCAACGAATTTTTCAAATTTAAAAAACATTTTCCCAAATTTAAAAAAAATTGTTTTTCCTCGGGGGAATCAGCCATAAGAGTTCAGGCCCGGCGGCTTGAGGGCACCCAGAACCCAAATCCGAGCTTGTTCTGCATAGTGAAGAAGCAGTGGATTCTCCTCTCGCAGCTCTTGAGTACTCGAACTCCATAGCAGTCATTAAAATTTAGTTGATGTACTGCTGCATGACGGTTAACTGGCTGGTTCCCCCGTCTATCAGTCGTAGAACGATGATTGTTTATTCTCTCGTTTAACTGGGTAGCTTTACCAATGTAGAATGCGTCACACTGCTTGCAAAGCAATTCATATACGCACATCCTGCTATGACAGTGTGCCGTTCCCTCCACTTTGTATGTTAGTGGGGTATTAGGAGAAGAGATTTCCACTCCTGGATGTATTATCCTTATATATATATATATATATATATATATATATATATATATATATAAGGTTAAACAGTGTTTCTAGCAGTGAAAAGGACCCCAGAAAGTTCAACTTTTTGTTTGAGAAAGTCCCCCGTTTATCCCCCTTTTTCCCTTCTAAAGGTCCCCTGGGCTCCCTTCGGAACCTGGCAACACTGTTCGAAAGCTTCATTTTCTCTCCTGCAAGGTTTTCGAATTTTGCGCTAGCAGATGAATGGCTATGTCGTTTTGGAAGCACCGGCCTGCGGCGAGCATTTCCTCCTGAAATAAATATAATAGATTTCAACAATGTAGCGAGAAATTAAAAATACTGCTTTATTATACAATCATATTAAGCAAATACCTGCAGCATTAGAAAGTAGAAGATTCACGTATAATGTGAGCAATAAGTGTTACCCATGGATCTGAAGACCTTAATTATTATTATCATTATTGCTATTATTTTATTTTATTTTTTGTCAAAGGGCATTCCATCCTGAGAATTTTGACCACAAATATAAGAACTCATGTTAATTAGTTTACTGCTTTCATTTTTTCAAAATTATCTGTGACAATCACACATTTAGTCTTGAAAGTGGATAAGTTTATAATAAAAACAGTAAATATAATAAATTAATTATATATTTTTAATTTGATAGACTTTTTTACAGAGATTTCATTAATTATTTCAATTATCTACCTTGACTTGAGCTGCGTCCAGGTGGCTTTCTGGGTGTGGTCATGCAGGGTGTTGCAGACTGGGTGGACTTCCGGGGTGTGATGTGCTGTGTGAGCTTGCTGGAGGGTGTTGTATTAGGAAGCAGGTCAGTGGTCTCCGATCTGGAGATATCCACAGCCGAGGGAATGTAAGTCAAAGACGAACAGCCTATAAATTAAAAAATGCGAACAATCAAGAAATTGGCAGTGCCATATTATCTAATATTTTCAGTATCAGGGTTGGGGGAATTGTGTCATCAGACCGTGCGCATGGGTCAATAAAGCTTTTTGTACGTATTTTTCCATGAATGTAGATGTCATTCTGAGAACTTTTCCATCAACCTCACTCTCCTACGATGAGTAGGTCTTTTTTCAAAGTTTCGAATATTTTTGACGTCACAGGGAACAGGGGTTTCGTCCCACCCCGACGAGAGGAAAGCAACGACCTCAGACATATTAGAAAATTGTGAACCATAATAAAAATAAAAAAAATCAGTGCTGATCCGGAAGAGAGGGGTTGGTGGCAAAATTCTCAGGATGGCATCTACTTCCATATGAACAAATACAATCAATGCGTGCGCACAGCCCATTAAAACTTATTATCCTACATGTTGATAGTTTTTTTGTATAGTTCACAATTTTTTATTTTTTTATTTTATTTTTATTTATTTATTTATTTTTTTTTTTTTCAAACGTACATACCTACGATTTGGATCTCTTCTGCTTTCAGCTCCTTTGGTTTGGCGGTCTGAAGGGCGTCGGGTCTGACGTTGGCCCAATTAATGTCAACAAATGTGTATTCCAAGTTATTGTTGTTGCTTTCTAGTATTTTTGATGGGGAGAGACCTGTAACTGAGATTGAAGCCCGATAAATTACGAGTATAATAGGAGTAATCACATGGTGTAAAACTGGAGACGTGAAGACTTTCAAACTGAGTTCTAACTCTTGAAACTATATTATTTTGACACAACAATATTTCCCCATTCAAAAGACTCCAAACTTGTTTCAAGCAAAGAGGGTAATTTTCACAAATTTGAGCGATTGTTGATCATTTTTGTGAATGGTGATCATTGGTGATCATCTATTCAAAAATAGATTCAAGCTTTTTAGCACTTTTTGCAGATTTAATCGATTTTTAGTAAATTTTAAACATTCAAGTATATGTGTCAGCATAATTTTGTACATAAAATTCTGAATGTTCTATTTTATAGTTACAAGACATTATTTGAGTAGGTAATATTCCGCTAATTACAGATGGTAAAATATATCAATTTAACCATTTTCAGCCTTTTTAGCAATTTTTGCTAGCAATGTGCTAAAAATAAATATCAAATAATGGCTAAAAACTGCTAAAAATTGTTGAATGTATATTTTTAAGCAGAATTATAGCCAAAAGAAGATTGTCAACAATGAACTAGAACATTACAAAATGTATGCACAAAATTATGCTGACAATATACTTCAAGTTCATCAATAGATGCTGAAAAATTTATAAAAACTACAAAAAAGCTAAAAATTAAAATCTTTTTTAAATCGCAGGATGTTATTTTAAACGAGTTTTTGGACATAAAATTTGTAGTTAACCATTCCTTTGCATTTAAAGTGCTCAACTTTCAAAACAATGAAGCATACGTACCTAATATAATACAGTGTACGAAAATTCGCTCATCCGATCATGCTGCATGACTGAAAATTGTGCACTTTCGCTTCATTCGGATTCAGTGCCCTTGAACCTCACCCATTACCAATTTGTAGCTCAAAATCCCAAAAGTTACGTCATAAAACGGGAGGAAAGGTTTACGTATGACGCCATCGGTGACGATAGATTTTGAGGAGTGGAGTCCCACTCATACAGGCAAGGGGGTAATGACGTCAAAGATGGTGATGACCTTGAAATATGTCAAGTAGCCCACTTCCAATCGTTGGATCCCCAAAAAAAAAGTATCTCATTGGAAAGCTCTCATCATGATCTATAATTAAAAAATCCAAACTATTTGGATGGAGTATCCCATTCTCAAATGAAATTAGAACTACTTACAGCATCCTGAATCGCTATCAGCGCCTGTCAGTGCTTTTAGGCCTCCACACGACACAATAATCGAGTCCCTCAAATTCTTTTCCTCTTCGGACATTGGAGGCGGTGAGGGGTCTTTCGGACCTCCTCCGGTAATTTTCCATGACTGGCTGCTGCAAGATTTTCTTATTTCCTTTTTTATACTGTCATACTTCGATTTTAGAACTTTTGGTTCTCGATACTGTAACAAAGAAAAATTCAGGTTGTAATACCACCCAGAGAGTAAGTAGGTAAGTTGTACATCAACATATTCCATTTTGAGGACCTTGCCACCAATCCCTCTCCTACACAAAGCAGTTTTTTCTGATTTTTCAGTTTCGAATGTTGTTGACGACACAGTGGGCAGGGGGGTTCCGCTCGGACGATAGAACTATCAACTAACTACTACTACGAGTTAATAACACTACCAATGATCATAGGAGAGTGGGGTTGGCCGCAAAATTCTCAGGTTGGAATCAACTTTCGTTTGAACAAATGAAATCAATGCGTGCGTCCATTCCATTCCTCAACGTTGCATGTTGAGATGCGGTGATAAGTACATTATGTATAGCTAATGAATACTGAAGGAAAATCAGACGTTTCTCACCGAGCCCACATCAGCAGCATTGAATTGTTGAGCAATATCTTCCCAACATTCATGTTTCGAGTTATTTGACTGTGAGTCAGTTCTTTTGTTTTCCAGTATATGTTTCCGCTCGTTTGCAAGTCGCAATAACAGTTCCCTTTCCAACTTCGAGAAGTTAGAGGATCTCTCTCGCTTACCTGGGAAAACGAAGACGAGTGAAATACATATACGAATCAATATATACCTACCTAGTGAACAATTTGTAGACAATTTACTCTAATTGTAACGTTTCTGTTAACGTTTGATAAAAGATTGATATGTAAGTACTTACTTTTTTCCATGTTTTCGAGTCTTCGCTCCCAAACATCCAAATAAAAACGGCACAAAATCACAATACAGTAGTGAATGACCATACACCATACATACAAAAAGAAAAAAGTGAAACGTTCAAAACTCGAACCGGCAAAACGGTGGTGGTTTCAATATTTGCCGGGCTTGATTATATAATGGGCACTGGTGTGGAAATGACGTCAGACCCGCTTTTCTAATAGTAGATCCATGAACAAAGTGTAGCTCCATGTGTAAATCTCCCGTATTTTGTTGCCTACGGACACCAACGAGGATGCTAACGGTGCTATCTGAGGTACAATATTTATCTGAGAGATAATTTTATCCGTTAGGTAATTCGGCATTGATAAACGACTCACATTCTTTATCTAGAGTATAGCGCTATACTCGGTATAGCTATCCCACAGTTAATATAGGTGATTGATAAACCCGCCCTTAGAGAGGTTACATGTAGTAGTAATAATAATATAATGTACCTACAACGAAGTTGATTTGATTGATTCCGATTTTTTGGATGAGGAAATCGTTCAATTCCTAGAATACCAATAAAGACCTTGGTTCGCCCATGTCCGGATTATTTTAATTTGCTAGATGATGTCAATTTTCACACCTGTTTCCGACTATAGAAAGAAACGTCGATGTTTGTGCTGGAGTTGATTGAATGGAAATTAGAATCCCGCAGTGATAGAAATCCATATCGCGGATCACAAAACTTTTTCTTACTCCCAGATTCTGAGGTCTTTGTGAGTAGTTCCTACCTACCAGTGTTGTAAGGCTGTTTTGTGGGAAAATCATCGTTGTAGTAGCCTTTTTCCCACAGGCGAAGTTATCTGAGCAGTTGGCTATCTGTAGGCAGCTACCTGAGGGCATAAAGTTGATTGATAAATGCCCTACCAAATTTGTTCTACAGGGTGTCCCATCTAAACGGGCCCATCAGGAAATTACATCCTTACGGTGCGAGCTATCGAAAAAATGAACTGGACCTTTTCTATGGTATTTTAACTCAGCTTCATGATGCGGAAGTCCGATTTTTATTTTTCCATGTTTTAGGGTCTCAAATCATTGATTGAAACTTACAGTTTACTCTTGACCCCTCTTTTTTATTGATTTTTTCGATTCTAGGTTGAATTTGGATCAGAAAATGCCTCCATGAAATTTTCTTTTTGGGGCTTCGTTTCTGAGTTATTCCTCTTTTTGCGAAATACAGAAAATCGCTGATTCCTTTTAGATATACCAACACTTTCTTACTATTTTTATCTTCAATTTTTAAGATGTTCACCACACTTTTGAAATCAGCATTAAACTATCTATCATCAGACCCCAGCGTCCATAATCAACAATCACCATCAGGGGGATGACATTACACTTGAACCGCTTACGATTTAAAAAAAGTTTTCCAAATCGTCGTTTGAAAGAAAAAAAACCTCAAACTGTTCATACTCACAGAATTACTGTTCAGGATACAGTTTAAAAATGTACCTCGAGGAGACTTCCAGTCAGTTGTGTTGTGACAAATCGAAAATGCCATCTCCTCGTTCTGCAGCCTCTGCTCCTTCTCCAGCAAGCTGTATTCAAGGGTCAAGAAAACAACAGCTTCTTGATACTTATTGTTCACTGCACTATGCTCTTTATTATTTAAAGCACCTTACATTAGTTTTGAAGACGGCGTCTCATACATTCTTCTAATAAATGAGAATGACGATAAGGAAAACTTATTAAATCGTAAGTGGTTCAAGTGTAATGTCATCCCCCTGATGGTGATTGTTGATTATGGACGCTGGGGTCTGATGATTGATAGTTTAATGCTGATTTCAAAAGTGTGGTGAACATCTCAAAAATTGAAGATAAAAATAGTAAGAAAGTGTTGGTATATCTAAAAGGAATCACCGATTATCTGTATTTCGCAAAAAGTGGAATAACTCAGAAACGAAGCCCCAAAAAGAAAATTTTATAGAGGCATTTTCTGTTCCTAATTGGACCTAGAATCGAAAAAAGCAATAAAAAAGAGGGGTCAAGAGGAAACCATAAGTTTCAATCAATGATTTGAGACCCTAAAACATGGAAAAATAAAAATCGGACTTCTCTGCATCGTGAAGCTGAGTTAAAATGCTATAGAAAAGGCCAGTTCAATTGTTCTATAGCTCGCACCGTTAAGGCTGTAATTTCCCGATGGGCCCGTTTAGATGGGACACCCTGTATAGGTTGCAGTAGGTATCTGCCTGACGTTTGTCTGGATATTACCGCTGTAATTGATAAACGGGCCCTTAGTGGTCCACGAACCACTTATCTGAATCTATCACACGTATAACAAATACGAATTGCAACTATTTGTCTATAGTTGAATTTACTAACTATTACCTGTTACAATATTGGCCTCTCTAAAGTAGGCAAATCGAACCTAATATATAAAAATGCCTGCCAAATTGAGCGTGACGATTTGTTCTCTCGTCCCACGAATTTCATGTGTCCCCCCCACTTGAAATTTTCAGGATAAGAACTTGTCAAAATACGCACAGTAAAAATCCAAGCAAAACAAAAAATCAATTTATATTTTATTTACTTTTTTTTATGGGAGGGGGGTCTGGGTCCCCTCAATAGATGTCATTGGCTTCCTTTGTGGCCGAGTGGTCTAAGACACGATCTGAAGCCACTCGAAAGCAGGGGATCCTGGGCTGGTAAAGAAATTTTCCAATTCTGGAGTCTATACGCTACTATGTGCGGGATACAGTTTATGATTTAATAGTAACAAATGTAGATCCCCTACAAAGGGTTAACTCAAAGAAACAAAAAATTCGTTTATTGGTTTATTATTTCCAATAATAAGCCTATGTGATCGTGTAGCAAAAAAGTTTTATAACCCCCCCCCCAACTTTGTTACTTTACGTTTCAAGGTGCGTAGAATCCAAATTTGAAATGTCCTTCCGCCGTTCGAGCCATAAAAGGCCTAAGAATTGACTTAAAAAACCCGTTTTTTTTCGCACATAGACTCCATTTGGGGTCTAGTTGGTCCTAACGTTTAACCATCCCGATCGCTTTACTCGCATAGATGCTATGGGCCAAAAACGGGCGAAAAAGTGTCTTTTTTGAGGCTTTGAGTGTTAGACTTACGCACACGCGCACGCCTGGCACGCTTGGCAGGGGGTCGGTGGGTGGTGAGGGGGGTGAGCAGGGGGTGGAGTGAGAGGAGGCGCCGCGGCACCTTGTGGCGGCTGAGGTGACCAGGGGCGTAGCAGAGGGGTGTAGGAGAATGGATATTTATTACTTTTACGTGTTACACCCATATAATACGCCGCGCCAACCTGAGGGGGGTACGGCATTAGGGGCATAGTGGAGTAGCAGAAAGGCGTCCGGGGCGTATCGGAACGGATATAATATATATCTTATATATTATTATATTTTATTACTTTTACCCCATATAACATTATCCTTCCTTGAACACACTAGTATATTTAGTATATTATATCATACTTTAGTACGTTAAAAAAATAATTGATCCAGCCCATCTAAAATCCTTCGTTCTTCTTCTTCCCAAAATCTTCTCAGATAGTTCGAAGCAAATCGTTTTTAAATTAAAATTGCATTACATGGGCAGGTTGGAGTCTGAACCCTCTGGATGAATAGCTGTTTACTTATATTTCTACCATAGGTAAGTGGGATGTCGTCACCCAAGTAATTTCGGACGCAGAATCGACTGGGATATGTCCCAGATGCTTTTGGAATCCAGTGTACCTACGGTTTTAGTTTGATTCCTATAGAAATTAGCTCCGTGGATTGAATGAGACCACTCGGGTGGCTGTACGATCATCCATTTGCTCCCCATCGGGAGCGCAGCCTGTAACGCGAGAACAGAGGTGGATACTAGAAAAGAGACTGGCGAAAGCCCCAGAGCATGCTGGTTACTATAGCTGGTTATCTGATTCAGAAATAATAAACCATTATGTAATAATTTGCAGCGTTTTTTTAATTTTATAGTTGCCATTCAAAAAATCAGTGAAATAAACTGTATTGAGAACTTCAAAACATGTAAGAATAATGATGATAACTCTCAGCAGACAATAACAAACTTACACATGTTACTAAACTCTGGACGTTATTGTCATTTCTTAATTCTGAGTCAATATTACAACAGTTACCTCATTTTCCTTATTCAAAATCTATAAATTCGCATATTACGATTTTATTTAATTGATAAATGATCAATGACAATTATTGATAAATCATTACTGGCAAACTATAATCAATGATCATTGACAAATGATCGCATAGATTAAATTCAATTTGTTCGTAAACATTTACGTCATGGCAATATTTACAGTTATGACAAATCACCTACCGATCTATTGAGGAGTTGAACTCGTACAGGTATCCAATTAACTTATTTGAATGCTATATGAGCATTTTTTCTTTTTTCAGAGTTCCCTGCTGCTCTAAAAAGGCTGTTGAAGAACAAACTTCTGGTGGTCAACATATTTTCCGGAATTTTCTACATACTTGGTGGCTCTGGCTACATCACTTACCTCAATAAATATATTGAAGTCCAATTCGAGAAGAGTGCGGCTAGCTCCAACCTCGTAATGGGTACGTGCCAGTGACTAACAGCTTATGCACAAATCGTTTTGGCGAAATTTAAGTTCGACGTCTGTTTTATAAAAATTTATCCTAATTTCTGCTCTTATTGTTGTGCAATTGTGCTTCTTCACTACCGAATGATTCATGATTGAAGAATGAAAAAAAAATTTTCCTCCAAAATCAAAATTTTTACTTGCTTTTTGCGTTTCAGAGCTTGCTGATCAATTTTGGTTCCATGTCTGTCTGATGTGAATGTCTGTCTGTGATACATCCTTGTCATACCCAAAACTATACCAAGTTTCAGTCCAATTCTTTTTTTTTTTTTTTTTCGTGATTTATTTATTGCAACTGAAACATAGTACACTTCATCTAGCAATATTTCATTTCATGTTAAGCTCACTAAGGGGGGAGGTTTACAGCAAAACCTGGCCCATACTTGTATCAAGTACAGTTAAAAATACTGGATTACACTTGCACTATTTGCACAGCACAATTAGGTCCAGAGGTTTATTTCTCTTGAGTCGCCGAAGTTCTCCTTCGTTGTTTAAAACGTTGAGCATCTCCAGGTTCTCGTGTTTGTGGAGGCGATGTTCGTGCTTCCTTGCATATTTGGCGATAATTTCGGTGACCGTTTCTACCCTCAAGTCTCGATGAATATCATCATTCCGCATGAACCAGGGGGCCTGAACTATACTTCTCAGTATTATATTTTGTCGGGTTTGGATTGTTTTAATATTTGATATTTTCGCACAACCCCAAAGCTGAATCCCATAGGTCCAGATAGGGCGCAGTATCTGTTTATATATGAGTAATTTATTGTGTAGTGAGAGATGGGAGTTCCTTCCCATCAACCAGTACATCTTTCTGAACTTGATTTTTAGTTCCTGATTCTTTTTTTCAATGTGATATTTCCAGTTAAGTTTGGAATCAAGGTGCATCCCTAAGTATTTTACAGTGTCAGAGTATGGAATTTTATTTGAATTGATCTCAACTTCTGGGGCTAAGATTTTTCTATTAGTAAAGTTGATATGCACTGACTTTGTTTCATTTAGTTTCATTCTCCACATCTTGGTCCAATTGACAACCTTGTTAGTGGACGTCTGTAGATTGCGAGTTGCCGTTTCAGCGTCATCTCCAACAGAGAGGATGGCAGTATCATCTGCATAAGTAGCTACAGTTGTATTTTCCTGTTGTGGAAGATCTCGTGTGTACAGCAGGTAGAGTACTGGGCCTAGGACACTGCCTTGCGGTACCCCTGCTTTTATAGGCTTCAATACAGTACTGGCCAGTCCAATTCTGATGAAATTTTCAGCAATGGTGCGGGTTTGTGCCTAGATGGTCCCCTATAATTTTCAAAGCCGACGAAACAACATTAGTCTTTGCTAATGCGCAAATGTGGATTTTGCATGACGTCGATTTCTTATCATTTGTCGATCCGATTTCGTTCAAACTCGGTAGGTAATTAGGTAGTTATATGTTCTAGAAAGATTTTTTTTTTTTCCAATAAGAAAACTTTATTGTGTAAATACACTATTAAGTGTTACAATACATATGGAATATAAATACAATTCACATGTAACTTGTGGCATTAGTTCCCTTCCTTTGAAGGGCTAATGCTAGAAAAAAAAGGTAGATAATAATAATAATAATACAAAGATTTAGCCAACAGATTAATATGTAGAATGAGGATAACAGCGATAAACTATAAGTATGATTAAATTAAACGTTTAACAATTTTTTTTTCTTTTTATGATTGGGTCTTGAAGTAGTTCAATAGGAAAACAGCAATATTACGTTATGTAGAGTCAGTCATTGTCAGTCTGTCAGTTAGTAGGTCACTGTGCCATTTGCGTTTCAGTCTGCGTTGGGCTCTTGGCTGTGGCAGCTCGGCCAGGATCGAATTTATAATCGGGTTGCGATGGAATAACATGCGGGTTGCTGCGTTGTTGTATGTTGTGGAGATGACATCCGCCACAAGTTGTATGTCGAGGTCGGCATGTAATGAGGAGTTTCTTACGAACCAAGGAGCGCTAGTTATAATCCGTAGTATGCGATTTTGAAGCGTTTGAATTTTTTTTTATTTCTGAATTGGATGCAGAGCTCCAGATTCCACAAGCGTACTGCCAGACTGGTCGGAAAATAGTGAGGTAAAGGAGACGCTTGATATGAAGCGGTAGAATTTCACTAGTGAGCAAGTATTTAAGCTTCTTAATTTTGCTTCTTATCATCCCTTGCAGGGTGAAAAAATGAGTTTTCCAATGGAGCTTACTGTCTAGCATGACACCCAGGTCTCAACCGTATCGTCTCTCCTCACCAGTTCCCCATCTAACATTAGGGCGGGTACTGTGACATTTCGTTTATACGTGAAGCAAACAAGTATGGTTTTGGAGGCGTTGAGCTGGATTTTCCACTGGCTGGTCCATCTAGAGAGTCGATCAACGTACTCCTGAAGAATCGAATGGGCTTCTGTAGTGGTTCCTCGTCTAACCAGGACAGCTTGGTCGTCAGCAAAGTGAGCTGTGAGCTAGAAAGATGCCCTAAAAATTATATCACGATTGTAGAACAATAATCATTGCGCATGCGCTAAACTAATATTAATTGGCACAGGCAAAACTCCGAGTCTAGTGGAACGATTTGATGAAATTTTCTGGGATTGTGCGGGATAGCTTCTTCACGTTCCCTTATAAATTTCGTTGACTTTGTCTGTGTGCTAATTTCCTATAACGTCGACATTACGACTTGTACTTTGTTCTTCAACTAATTCTATACGTCCATGTTACAATGTGTCTTAGCTATACTGCCCTCCCAACTTGACAGATGATTTTATTCTAGTATTGTTACTGTACACTTGTACAAAAGCTGATATTGAGGTTGAATAAATAAACCAACTATTAAAGTTGCTGAGCTTTGTAATGGTTAGAGAAACGCTCTATCCACCATGTAATAGCTATGGTAACTAAAATACAGCAAAATACGTCACGCTTCAGCTACCATGTAATAATTATGGACAGCTAAAAAGCTAAACTGCTGGATTGAAAATCAAATAAAGATGGCGAAATGGCTTATTAGGCATAAATCAAAAATGGGATAGAAGTGGTTTTAGCAAAGAACAGGAATCGAATCATAATGAGATACATCAGGCAGCTGGTCCCTTGAAGAGGGAAGGGATAGATAACAGTTTAGCCAACTATACAAATGTAAAAGCAATTTATGCGGCACTGGCAATCGAGTAGGCAGGTGTTGGGGGAAATGCATGGAGCCTGGAACAGGTGATCCATGACAGCTTATAATTAACACAATCGGTTCCAAGAAAGTCAATGTTCAAACAAAAGATCGAAATACACAGAAAAAAATTCTTAAAGTGCGCCATTTATTTTTAGTAAATTAGAAATTGTTTTTTGTTTTTTCTTTCACTCTATAAATTCAATAAACCACCTCATGGTGCCGCGGTGTATTATATGGGTATAAACTTATTTCTGTTCTAGAACCAAAAATTTCAACCATGTATCATGTTTTCTCCTCGATATTGATTCGAAATTCTATGAAAACATCAGAAATTAACAAGCGGTTGCAATCATGTTCAGAATATCAATTATTGAGAATGATCACCTGTGTGTAAACAATTATTTATATAACCATGCTCATAACTCAGTTTGTTGGACACGCACTTCGCCGTAGTTAACATAATATTGTTGGATAAATCGAGAGCTTTCGAACGAATGGTCAACGAATTTTGTGGGATGAAAAACGACGAAGTACCATTTCCCTAGCAACGACTCGGTTGTAGGCGGAAATCACTGTAACACTATATGTTTCGTGCGCGGAAAAAAATTGACTCGCAAAAATTGCTAGGACCCCAGGGTTAAAACATGATACATGTTAATATAGCGTTATTACAAACGGTTGAAAATACGAAGTTTATAAATGTGAAATGTATGACGGTGTTACTTCGACTGACACCAAAAAGCTAAAGCCTGGAGTTTAAATACGAAAATGAAACCTATCGAACAAAGTTGAAAGAGAAGGGTCTGGGAAAATTCCCAATTAGCTACTGGAGACTGAGGTAGGTAGGTAAGTAGGTACTCAGGCTTAGGCAAAACCCAGAGAGGGATTAACTACTTAAGTAATGTAGAGATAGGATTTATGCATTGAGTGCTTGTCATGACCATGTCAACGGGGTTTTTTTGACCTCTAGTCAGGTATTTTACCGTTACGAATTAACATATTCCCCCCCCCCCCCCCTCCTCGAGTGAATGCGAAATTAAATTAAAATAACTATCTATATAAATATTGGAGTTGACAGAAACTTATTACCTAGTTAATTATTGGCTAATGATATTGAGAAAATCATAATGGGATTGAGACCTTTTTGAGTAAGTAAGGGACAAAGTTTTCTGATATGTCGTTGAAGTATTTGAGTTCGAGTTCGTACATCAGCAACTCGGGGGGTGTCATCCGTTCCAGGATATATTTTTATTATTCTACCTAAAGTCTATTGTGTGGGTGATAAATTGTCGTCCAATATTAGTACCACCGTTCCTAGTGTAGGGGGATTATCTGCGGTATTCCAACGATACCGAGTTTGTAGCGTGGTAAGATGTTCAGACTTCCAACGTTTCCAAAAGGACTGTGCTGGAGACTGAGGTAGGTAAGTAGGTATTTAGGCTTAGGGAAAAACCCAGAGAGGGCTCAACTACTGAAGGGATAGGATTTATGCATTGAGTGCTTGTCATGACCATGTCAATGGGGTTTTGACCTCTAGTCAGGTATTTTACCGTTACGAAGTAATAGTTACATATAGAATTTATAGAATATAAATAACAGTTACATATAACATTATAGAATATACACCTATTTTGAATTTATTAAGTGGGTTGGTATCAATTTATAAATACTATCGTATTATCGTTCAGTCATGGTTTTATAATAAATTTTGATATATCGCCTTTGCAAGGAAGTAACATGAAAGCATTCATCATATCCAGATTTGTTGTGCAAGCGTCTTTATCTCGGCCTCTTGCTCACAGCAATGGGTAACATCAGGTTCTTACAGCAAAGTTTGAAGAGATAAAACCCGCAAACAATTAAATTTTTACCGCTTTTACGGTACTTAACTGTCATAAAACGACCCCAAAAAATGTGTCACAAATTTAGCGGCGGATCTAAAGGCCCGATCACACAGGACGCGTTATAACGCAACGTTAGGCGTTCCAGTAACGTCGCGTTACCGCGATACGGTAGTATGACGCAACATTGCATCACCCCCGTCATCACCCCCTCAGCGATATTTTCAGTAACGCGACGTCAGCCAAGCGGGTTGTACAAAATTACAAAATATCGCGCGCTGAGGGCGTTCTCCTCGGTCCTTCTGCCATTGTTATTCAAGATGAATGTGAAAACTGAGGCTCTGATAGAAGAAGTGCGCAAGTTTATTTATTTATTTGATACTTCACATGAGCGTTATAAGAATATGTTGAAACTCGGCGCTCCGCGCCTCGCCAGGGGGCAAGCCCCCTGGACCCCCGGTTACCTCTATTTACATTATTGACGAAATTATTGAAACACAGAATGTGTTTGCGTTGTCGCGCAACCAAGTGACAACCAAACAAGCGTCATTGTTTACTATTCATTTATAACATCAATTTATATAGTTATAGTATGAAACTACGAAAAAAAAATACGAAATAAATTCGTGATAAATCAAGAGCGATTTATCAAGTAAATGTCCTAAAGAGGCTACATACGAAATTACAGCTTCCTAGAGTGTAAAGTATAGAAATTAGCTTTAAAAGCCACTCATCTGATCCAGACCCTGGACATCGTCAAGTAAATGTCCTAAAGAGGCTACATACGAAATTACAGCTTCCTAGAGTGTAAAGCATAGAAATTAGCTTTAAGAGCCACACATCTGATCCGGACCCTGAGCATCGTCAAGTAAATGTCCTAAAGAGGCTACAAACGAAATTACAGCTTCCTAGAGTGTAAAGTATAGAAATTACCTATTCAAATTATTTAACCTCCGCTTCACAAATCAAACCGTTTTCATAATACTCAGATCACCTGCTATGAATCAAATCATCGAAACACAAGCTCAATGAAATCATCAGAAATTAACAAGCGGTTGCAATCATGTTCACAATATCAATTATTGAGAATGATCACCTGTGTGTAAACAATTATTTATATAACCATGCTCATAACTCAGTTTGTTGGACACGCACTTCGCAGTAGTTAACATAATATTGTTGGATAAATCGAGAGCTTTCGAACGAATGGTCAACGAATTTTGTGGGATGAAAAACGACGAAGTACCATATCCCTAGCAACGACTCGGTTGTACGTGAAAATCATCCGTCACACATTTCGTTACCATCCCGCGTTCCATTTTCGGCTAGTTAGTCCATGGCTAAAACACATTCTGTGTTAAAACGTGTGTATTGTGACATGCTGAAATGGTTCACAAAACGATCTTCATGTGAGCCCAACTCCCGACATAAACGGTGGTATTTCCCAAGCTCTTCCCTCTTTTGATTGATTGGGTGCACCCAGTACCGTCTATTCCTGCGATCTACTAGCGCTAGAAGAAGTAGAGCTTCTTTCTCATCAGAGTCATTGTCAGAAATCGTTATAGATTAGATAAATTATAGACGCTGGGAACCGCTAACCCCTTGAGTAGCACAGACAAGACTGGGTCTCGCGCCCTGATAACGCCCAATAATAACGCGGTGTCTGTGACGTTGCTACATCGCCGAACGTCGGGGGAACGAGCGTTCCTATTCCTATGATTTGGGCTTAATTTCTTTGCTATTCAACTTAGAACCTGGAATTCGAATGGAGGCCTCTTGTCACGTCTAGAAACATATCATGAAGTCTAGAGCCCCCCAGATCAGCTGAGTAAGATAAAGAGTTTATTTCTTTCCTATTCAATCTATAAAGCTGAAAATTGGAATGGTGGCCCCTTGAGACTTCTGGAAACGAACCATGAAGTCTAGAGCCCCCCAGATCAGCTGATTGAGGCCCGGAGCTAATTTCTTTGCTATTCAATCTATAAAGATGAAATTTGGAATGGAGGCTCCTTGAGACCGATACTCAGCATCCAGAGAATCAGTAACCAACCATGAGAGGGAAAAGCGTGTTCCACGTTCCTCCACTTTTTAGCCGAGGCTCAAGGTGACAGAAAAGGGGGGTCCATCCCAGGCGAGGTGCGGAGCACCGAGTTTTAGCGAATTTTTGAAGAAAATTAAGCTATTGCTCTCGCCTCAAAATTTGTAGAATGTTAATTTTTGAAAAAATTTTATGCAGAAATCCGTTTCAGGCTATTCTGAATCATATTCTGAAGTTTAACGCATTTTTTATGTATGTATGTATGTATATATGTGTCATTCCAGACGATAACTGTCCGTGCGTAGAATTGTGCTAGAAACTTCAAACAAATTTTAAAATGTTAAGGACACAAAACGAAAGTTCAAGTTCGTTGGCCAGCATGATCGGATTACATCTTCGGGTTGAAATTTTCAAAAATGTAGTCACAAATTTCAAAATAGCCTGTTTTTTGCGATTTGTTGTTCGAAACAATTTTTTCAGCATACTTACATGTGGTATATTCGGAATCAGCGTAAAATTTCCTATAAGAATATATGTATCAAGTTTTCAAAAATGTCAAAGTTGAAAAATCAGTCAAAAATCAAAATAATGCCGTTCGCTAGTTGTAAAAATCGGTAATATTTGCATGAAAAATTGTCCAAATTCAGATTGAACTACTCTTATGGAAGTATCCCTGTATAACCAATCCTAGAACCATGCTGTTGAAAACGTAGGTAGCAGGTGCTTGTTAAACAAAAAGTATGAGTACCTCCTAATTATTTTTAATAATTTGATTCCATGTTTGTCTATCAAAATCATAAACTAAAATTTCTCTACACGATAAATAGCGACTGAAATGTCGAAAATTCGCTCATGGGGTCATGCTGCATGACTGGACTTTCTTTTCTTTTCTCAGGATTGAGTCTAGTATAATATTTATCTGTTGGATTTTTCTTAGCATAACAGTAAAGTACAGTCTATTTGTATGACACTACCTACTCTTGGATGGATGCCTTGAATGATGTTTTGATGGATGGTATTATTGTGCAGGGCCTGTGGTGCTGTCCGCCATGGTGATCGGGTTCTTGGTGTCGGGTTTCGTCATCTCCAAGTACAAGCCGACTCCCAAGTATCTCCTCGGGTGGAACGTCATTGTAGGAGTCGCCTTCGTCCTAGGCGAGCTCGCTCTCACCTTCGTCAGCTGTGACAGAACTAACCTCGTCGGCTACAATCCCCTCAACCGAAGGTTAGTGCCCGTAAAACATTACAACTAGGGCGTTTCAGCTTTTTTCGTCAAACGAAACGAACTGCTGATTCCTCACGTAGGCTGTTAATTTTAACATGTATCATGTTTTACCGCTAGGTTCAGCGCTCAAAAATTCTGCACGAGCCGTTATGTCGTCATATAATTCTATTGATTTTTTAGCCTCCCAGTAGACCTAGGAGGCTGATATTTTGTATGGAGCCTCTATAGGTCTGCTGTGTACGATTGACAAAGTGAGGATCCACCGGGACCAGCTGAGTGAGCTCGAAGGTCATTTTTCTCTCCTCATAGTCGGAGGAAGCTGATATTTGGTATTGAGCAACACTACCCCCCCCCCCCCCCCCCCCCCCCCCATACTGTTATTTTTAATAAGACTTCGTAAAGCAGGGAAACATCATGAGTTGAACTTTGGTTGAAGTCAGAGGGACTTTGTCCGCTATTTAACGTTTTATGTTTCTATTTAGACCTGTTTGGCACTTTTGAAAGAAGTGCCAAACAGGCACTCCCCCCCCCCCTCTCACTCCCCCCCCCTCCCTCAATCCTCTTCTTCCTCACCCTTCTTCCCTATACTCAAAACTTATAGATAATATAATGATCAATACCCCTGGGTGTGAAAAAGGTGCTTTAACTATTTTTAAGTGGAAGAAAATTCTATCCTAAGAATTTTGGCACCAGCCTCACTCTCCTACAATGAGTAGGTAGTTTTCTTTCCACGATTTATCAAAGTTTCTGGTGTGACGTCACCAGTGCCGCAAACTTTGAAAAATTAGAGAAAGAAAACTAGATAGGTACTCATTGTAGGAGTCATAAGACATGTCATTGTAGACATTATTCAGAATTTAATCTCTTCTAATTTAAAAATATAAAATGACTACATGGGTGAAAACATTGTAGGTGGATTGTAGGGGATTCGGCGCTATCTTCCCAGAGACCAAAATTGTAGGCGGAATCTTCCCGCTGATTGAATGTATACTAGCTTTTGTCACTTGGCACCCAAGTCAAAAAACATATATAGAAAAAATGAGGTAATAATAATGTAAGTAAAAACATCACCGACATTACCAAAAATGTCAAGTAGGTAGGTAAAAAATATCTCTTCTCATGGTCGTCAAAAATGTTCCCAAATTTCGCACACACTCTTCGTGAACTCCAACGTGGTTAACTGACCTTGTTCTTTTTATGAAATTAACTCCTCGACCCATCGAGATTCGCGCTGAGTACGTGATGATGGAGTATGGACCCCACCGTCCTCGACTGACTGGAATTTGGCATGTACGTCAATCTGGTAAGACCGGAGAGCATCCAGAAAGTCGAAGATGGTTGGATGTCAAGCCAGTAGATATCAGCTATGAATTCGTCAAACACTGTGTTTGTTGAGGGAGGCGGCCGAAAAGGAAGAATCATAATTTACTGTGGGGACTATAAATTTATTTATTCAACAATTTTGTCCTTCTAACACAGAATGTGTTTTAGCCTTGGCATCTACAACCGAAAACGAAACGTTTTGCGTTAGCAAAAATGTGTTGCGTTTTTGTGTAACGAAAATGTGTTGCAACAATTTACTGATGATTTCCGCATACAACCGAGTCGTTGCTAGAGAAATGGTACGTCTTTATTTTTCATCCGACAAAATTCGTTGAACATTCGTTCGAAAGCTCTCGTTTTATCCAACTATACTATGTTAACTACTGCGAAGTGCGTGGCCAACAAGCTTATGAGCATGATTATATGAATAATAATTGTTTTCACACAGGTGATCATTCTCAATAATTGATATTGTGAACATGATTGCAACCGCTTGGTAATTTCTGATAATTCATGTTATAATGAGTAAATCAAAGCCTATGACGACGGGGGGGGGGGGGGGGGGGGGGGGGGGGGTTGTAAAATATGCATTTTTCGTGTGAGGACTCGAATGAAAGCTTACGATGAGGAGGTTTCAAAAACTTTACATCTAGTGATAAGATGCACCGCTAACTCTGAGTTATTCTAATATGCGGGTTTCACAGGTTTATGTGAAACGCGTGAGCTAAAACACATTCAGAGCGCTGAGTTTTTCTCTCATTATTTTTAACAACAAAATAGAGGAATTTCGTGAAAAGTATTCCCTCACTCTTCTTTGCTCTTCTTTTATATTTGGATGATGTTCATAGAAATTACTATTTTGTATACTAAGTACAAAAATAATATCTACTTACTTACCTACAAATTATATCTCTGATACCTGACTTGCCATTCAGCTAGCCCTTTAGTTTTAAATTACAGCGTAGTGATCGTGTGTTAATTATCTGTTTGCAGCATCGACATCATAAACTCCTGTAACTCGGGTTGTGGGTGTGAAAATTTGAAGTTTTCCCCCGTTTGCCTCGAAGAGAGTTCGTTGACGTTTTACAGCGCATGTCACGCTGGATGCCACACTTCTCAAAAGTCCGGGAAGAACCAGGTTTGTGTTGTCTTGTGTGCTTAGTGTAACAATTAATCATATCTTCTTCTTTATATATAATACCGAACGGTCTTTGAAATTGCGAAGAACTTCGCGGTCCGATTTTAGTGTTAGACAGCTCATTAGAATCAGCACGGCTCCAAGTTTGTTGCAAAAGTGTCGCCGTTCGTCTCTATACCCGCCTTGATCGTGTTCTAGGCGGTCCTTATCAACGAGAGTTGTTTATTAGGCTGTGGCGGTAACAACAGTTGCCATCAATTCACGGTAAGTAAGAAACGTAGTGTAGTTACTGACATCTAGGAGAGTTATTTCTGAACGAAGAAATTGAAACTGAAGACCGTTTGAGTGAGCTAAATTCTTTCCTGTTCACTGTAGGAAGTTGAAGTTTGATAGGGAGACTCTCTGAGCATTAAGAGACGAGTGAAGTGATGGGGTCTTTTCTGATCAGCTGAGTGAGCTAAATCCTTTCCTGTTCACTGTAAGAAGTAGAAATTTGATAGGGAGACTCTCTGGGACATTGAGAGACGAGTGAAGTGATGCAGTCTTTTCTGATCAGCTGAGTGAGCTAAATCCTTTCCTGTTCACTGTAAGAAGTAGAAATTTGATAGGGAGACTCTCTGGGACATTGAGAGGCGAGTGAAGTGATGCAGTTTTTTCTGATCAGCTGAGTGAGCTAAATCCTTTCATGTTCAACTTTCCTGTAGGAAGTTGAAATTTGATTGGTAGACTCTCTGCGACATTAAGAGACGAGTGAAGTGATGGGGTCTTTTCTGATCAGCTGAGTGAGCTAAATTCTTTCCTGTTCACTGTAGGAAGTTGAAATTTGATAGGGAGACTCTCTGTTTATTAGGCTGTGGCAGTAACAACAGTTGTAACGTAGTGTGGTTACTAACATGCTGAGTTCCTGTTAGGTACTACTGTTATACGGACTAGATTAGGGCTTTCCAAGCCCTAACAGGCCTCTAGTGAATTATAATTATCAACTTGATTGACTTTATCAGTACACACGGAAAAATGTGACAGTTCATACAACCGGGTCAATTGATAAGTGTGATATGGGAATCTATTTAAAAAGTTCAGGATTATGCCAAGTAGACTCTCAAATGGACGTCCAAAGATAATGGAGATGACATCGCATTGTCCTCATCCCAATGGTATATGGAACATTCAGAATAGGCACTCCTGGATTTAAGAAAATAGTTAGGTAGGTACGTACCGACTTCCTGCAACCCCATGTTTTAGCGAATTTTTGAAGAAAATTAAGCTATTGCTCTCGCCTCAAAATTTGTAGAATGTGAATTTTTGAAAACATTTTATGCAGAAATTCGTTTCAGGCTATTCTGAATCATATTCTGAAGTTCAACGCATTTTTTTTATGTATGTATATATGTATGTATGTATGTATGTGTCATTCCATACGATAACTGTCCGTAGAATTGTGTTAGAAACTTCAAAAAAATTTTAAAATGTTAAGAACACAAAACGAAAGTTCAAGTTCGTTGGCCAGCATGATCGGATTACATCTTCGGGTTGAAATTTTCAAAAATGTTGTCAAAAATTTCAAAATAGCCTGTTTTTTTGCGATTTGTTGTGCGAAATAATTTTTTCAGCATACTAACATGTGGTATATTCGGAATCAGCGTAAAATTTCCTATAAGAATATGTATCAAGTTTTCAAAAATTTCAAAGTTGAAAAATCAGTCAAAAATCGAAATAATGCCGTTCGCTAGTTGTAAAAATCGGTAATATTTGCATGAAACATGGTCCAAATTCAGATTGAACTACTCTTATGGAAGTATCCCTGTATAACCAATCCTAGAACCATGCTGTTTAAAACGTAGGTAGTAGGTGCTTGTTAAAAATAAAAAATAAAAAAATGTGATCAGAACTGATGAGTTTTCTCTGTGAAATATTCCGTCCTCCGATTCTCTCGGTCGCTCTCTTTAATGTTTTGTTTGTCTATCAAAATCATAAACTAAAATTTCTCTACACGATCAATAGCGACTGAAATGTAGAAGATTTCTTCAAAAATTCGCTCATGGGGTCATGCTGCATGACTGGACTTTTTTTATTTTAATGACTTATTGAAGAGGTGTGCTGTGAAACACGATATCTCTACCCAAATAAGTTATTCAGAATATTTTCTTCGTTCTTTGAAGTGTCAAGAGATCAATTTCGGTTTATTATTTTCAATGATGAACCACAGCAATTGACCAATAAAGAACAGATACCAACATAATACAGAAATGATAAAATCTTTTGGTAATAACTACTTATGCTTTTCCACCATAAAAACCCCTGCGTCTTCGATTAAGCAACGAGAGATGCACAAATTATAGGAAAATAACCAAGGAAACCTAGGCGGAAGTTAAAAAATGCAAGTTGAATAGGTGCTTACGAACCACCAACAAATATGTTGAGCACGAAGTTTCGCTGCATCCCATCTAGGTACAAATAATTTTAGGCTCAAACAAAAATGGTTTGAGGTGAAAAATGAACACTAGGAATGGATTGAAAAGGTTCCGCAACAAATCCACGTTTTTCAAGGTCCGAAATCAATAGAAACCAAGGAGTTCCATTTCAAGGTAATGGCATAAGTGATAGGAAAGAACAGGAAAAAGATTTCGAGAATTGCTTTTCACTTCTTTTTTGTTCAGTCATTCTCTTAATTTCTGAATAGGCATTGGTGGGGTACAAGTAATGAGTTCCTACATCATTATTAAAATTACGATGAGTGAATTATCACCTTTCTCACCTAACATCACCAGAGCCGTATGCCTTTGGCGTCAGGGATATATTGCAGATTCGACCTAATGAGAAATCTTGAAAAATATATTTAAAAACGGAGTTTTATAGATTTTCCGAATGCTGCATAGCCTGTAATCTATTATTTATAAGAATGAAACTCCGTCTGTTTGTTTGTCTGTTTGTCGTGTTTATGCACGGCCAAACGGCTGAGTGAGGGGATCTTCTTGGGATTTTCCGGTAGGGTGTATAAGCGAATTTAAAATTTTCTAATCCCACCCGAACCATGGGCCGTAGGGCGGGAGGGGGGTTGAAGCAAGTTTTAATGCACGCTTTTTCAACTTCCCCGCTTCCTCTACCCCTCTAAACGGCTGTAGAAAATTCCGGAAAAATACCAGTTTCGTAGGTTTTTCTACGAGGAAGAAGACGGGGCCAAGGTCTGCCAAGTTGGGTGGGCAGTATAACTTCCTCAAGCGAGCGAAGCGAGCAACATCCCCATACAGAGGTTAAACCTACCCTTAGGGATCTACCGTTTGCTAGCAAAGCGAACAACATTCCCTACACACATAAGATTCCAACGAGTGTTTTCCTACACATATACAGCCATACCGAGCAAGCGAAGCGAGCAACATTCCCTACACACGTTAAACCTACCCTTAGGGATCTACCGTTTCCAATCATTCAACAAGTCCTACTCGACAGTAAAATACTCGTACCATCGCATCTATACAGCCACACCTTGCGAGCGAAGCGAGCAACTTATGGTGGAGGGGGGGTCCAGGGTTTTTCCTACACAGATACAGCAATACCGAGCGAGCGAAGCGAGCAACATTCTCTACATACATCGGATGTCAACGAGTGTTTTCCTACACATATAGCATTTACAAGTCAAATTAACCTTTTTACAAGTCAAATTAACCTTTTTACAAGTCAAATTAACCTTTTTACAAGTCAAATTAACCTTTTTACAAATCAAATTAACCTTTTTACAAGTCAAATTAACCTTTTTACTAGTCAGCTTAACCTTTTTCAAATCAAAATAACCCTTTTAAAAATCAAAATAACCCTCCTTGAGCAATGCGTGAAAATCGTTGAAGGCAAAGAAATAGGAGTACGGGTTTAACTGGCATTCCTTTTTCATGAATTTCTACACCAGTATTCCTTCTCACTGTGATCTTCAAGTAATTTTCATATCCTCACTCACTATATATTGAACTCTATATATTGATTGACCTCATTGCCTTCCTACCTCATTTTTTTGTTGGAGAATTTTGATGAATTTTTAGTTCGAAATTTTATATTTTTGTTGATTAAGTTTTTGATGGAACATTTTGATATATTTTTTGTTGGAAAATTGATATTTTTTAATTATTTATTATTACACCTACTTTGTCGTATTCAATGTATTCAGTTTCTTTTCTTTGCCCTTCAACGATTTATGCTCATTGCTCAAGGAGGGTTATTTTGATTTGTAAAAAGGTTATTTTGAATTGTAAAAGGGTTATTTTGATTTGTAAAAGGGTTATTTTGATTTGTAAAAGGGTTATTTTGATTTGTAAAAAGGTTAATTTGACTTGTAAAAAGGTTAATTTGACTTGAAAATGCTATATACAGCCATACCGAGTGAGCAACGTCCCCTACACAGTTAAACCCACCCTTCGGGATCTACCGTTTGCGAGCGAAGCGAGCAACATCTCCTACATGTTTCAATTGTAATACATCGCATGTACACAGCCACACCTTGCGAGCGAAGCGAGCCGGAGCGGCTTGTGAACTTATAATTGTGATTCACTTCTTGAAATTAGTGTAAGTTATCTGTGTATTGGGTTGGAGAAATACCATGATAATTAATACATGTATCTAGTATAATATGAGCACATCTGTTTCTTTCAAACTCTGTTGATGTTTCCACACAAGAATTTGTAAGGAATTAGTCTTGTTGCTTACAGACATACGGAGACTGCACTTGTATTCCAGAAGAATTGGTGAGCGTAGCCAACCTCGAAGTGGGGGACACGTATCAATACAGGTTGGTGAAGTTGATTTCGAGAAAGAAAAAAAAATCAAGTTGCCTACCAACTTTTCATTTATTTTTTACTCTTCATGCCTAACATTATGTGAAAACGAAGCAACGACGTAAAACATGAACTTTAAAATTTAGCTAAGTACTAGAATGAAACTCAGAAATAAAAATAGTTTTGCTAAGTTTTGCTTCAAGTGACTAAAGTATAGGTATTTTATATATAGGAATAAGAAATAGGTATTTAATAAATAAGTATTTATGAAGAGGTATTGAAGTTATTTAATAGGTACCTTGATTTTTTTAAATTTAGATTTAGATTTTAGATTTTTTTTTTTTTTTAGATTTTTTTAAAATTATTGTTCTTAAAATTAGCGAATGAGGGATAGTAGAACTATTTGATATTCGTCTTGTAATTAAAATAACATTTGGAAGATATATAGGTTTTAAGCACCTACTGAAAGTAAAATTTACGTAATTTGGTCATATTCAGTTGGTAGGCAGATACTGAGAAAATCATTGACAATCTACAGGGTGTTCATAAAAGAATGCCCTAGTTTCAAAAATCCGTAACTTCGTTATCTTTAAACTTAGTGGGGAAAAGTTGGTTTCTAATGAAAGAGGAGGTTCCATAGTTTTATTTGGTTGCCGAGAGATCGCTCCACTGGTAAACTTGATGACGTATGTATATAGTTCCTTAGGGCACTTTCACCAACAAATAAACAAGATTAAGTTAGAAAAGATTAAAAAATAATGGAGATTCGAGCTAATTGTCTTTCACCAGACCACGTTACGAGTTTAAACTCCTAACGAGATGGCTTGAGGTTAATCTCCCAAGCCCCGGCCAGTTACACTTGCCAATCTCAGTTTAGTGATAACAATGATATCGAGCAATATGGCCGTGCACCAACAGCTGATACCTCTACAGTTTGATTCACGGTTGAAGTTTATTGTTATTCAAGTTTTTGATGATGAATTCACGCGATTTATCGCTCGGATTAATTTTTGATTCCTCGGATGAGGACGATGTCCCACAAAGACGCCCGAGGACGATCCGACGGCGCATTCCACATTTTGACGGGTTGGTCGACGTCGAATTTTGGCGGAGATTGGGGCTCTCAAAAAGGACAGTTTTGAAAGTCCTCGAGTTTATTGACACTCACCTGGAGTTCCCTTCGAACAGGTAAGTTGGAAAAAGGCTTTTACCATCAAATCGATGAATTATAATACGAAATTGATGTAGGATGATAGGGAAATCTCCAAACAAGTTCTAGAACACTAGATGGAAACTAGATAGTAACTAGGTAACTAGATAAAAACTACTAACTAGGTAATAATTGGTCGTGGTTGTGATTCACTGCTTTATTGTCTTGATATGTCGGACACATGGCGGGTTTTCAAACTGTTGTTTCAAATTGTCCAATTTTTCATTGGACAGTTTGCGGAATCTCCGTTAAGGAAAATCGATTATTCCAATATGGGTTTAAACGAGTTTTGGGTTGGTGAAAGACGCCAATGTTTGATCCTCGAGATTATATTTAATCGAGTTTGACCAATCTTCGCCAAATAAGTTGTTGGTGAAAGTGGGCCTAAATGACTAAAATTTAAAGTTGCGGGTAGGTGCTTACCTATACCCTGAGTAACTGAAGGTATTCTAAAATAAATGTCAAAATCATTAGCTTGAGGAAGAATCATGGATTCTAAACAATTACTAAATCAGACACGGCAATGTGCTATTACTTGTGCCCTTGGTGAAATCATGATTCTACTTATTTTGAGCAGGACGTATCAGGGCATCATGAAGGAAGGCCACTGCCCTTCACCCTGCGGTTCATCCTTCATCATCCTTCTTGTGCTCTCATCGTGCATGCACCTTCTTGGAAGCAGCGGGAAGATAGGAAATATTCTAGTCAATTACAGGTAGATTTCTTCCCTACTAATACTAACGTACCTAATAAGTACATATTAACTGATAATTTCTCAACTAATAATTGTAAGGAGTATGGTATTTTTTGCAAGAAAATTCACCTATAACCTAATCTGAAAATGACACATTTTTGCTAAATCAATCGAATTGTTTAGGCTAAATGGAGGCCATTTTGAAACGGTAAATAGGTGGATTGTCGTCTTAAAGTTTGAGTCTGGCACCCAGACAGCTCAATTTCTAAAACAAGAGAAACAAGTGGCAAGAATAGCTCAGCTTCCTAAGTCATTTTAGCATCGATAAATGAACAGAGTGTCCGAAAAGCAACCCCCCACCCCCCTCTAACTTTTTGGTTTATTATTTCCAATGATAAGCCTATGTGATCGTGTAGCAAAAAATATGTATACCCCCCCCCCCCCCCCCCTCAAACTTTGTCACTTTACGTTTCAAGGTGCTTAGAATCCAAATTTGAAATGTGTCCGTAAGAATTTACTTAAAAAACCCGTTCTTTCGCACATAGACTCCATTTGGGGTCTAGTTGGTCCTAACGTTTAACCATCCCGATCGCTTTACTCGCATAGGTGCTATGAGCCAAAAACGGGCGAAAAAGTGTCTTTTTCGAAGCCTTGAGTGTTAAGACTGACGTGTTAAAACTCCTACCTGCTCAACTACAACAGAGCAAGCTAATATTCCACGGTTAGGATAACAATGGGCAGTAGGACTTTGTTACAGAACACTTTAGGACCAGATCATGCACGACCACAACAGCACGACCTAATAATTATATTAGTCGTATTATATTAGTAACATTACTATGTTAGGACAAAATTCACTCATCTCAAAATGCACAACTTTCAAATGAATGTTGATGGAAAAATATGAGTGATATGATAGTGTAAGCGTGATAGGGCCGTGAATCTCCGGTTGTGAGGTAACGAGACCTAGGGAGTACCTCCAGGGTGGCGTGGGAAACTTCCTACACTTGCATTGCTTTCGAATTTCATGTTCCTTCGAGGCATGAATATACGTTTTTTTCTAGGTCATATTTGTGTGTTAATACCAATGCTTTGCCTACGCATATTTAATAAAAAATCCTCTCGACTTTTCGTACGTACTTGGATAATGATATTATTAAGGCAATGATTATTTGAATAGATAGGAGCTCAAATCGAGAAATATAAACATACGTATATAATTATAGAAATATAGGTTGTGGCAACTCGAAATAGGACACGCCGAGGAGTCTGGACGGGCCTTATGACGTACGCAAGCCAACTAAAACTATGATCATACTCAATTGAAAAAATAATAAACCTTTGTGAAATAATTTGCAGCGTTTTTCTACAATTTTTGAAATATCAAAGTGAAACTTGGACAGCATTTTCGGGGTGCCTGATACCAGTTTTGGGCATAATCCTATCGACGAATACGAATGGGATTGTAATCGCAATAATTATTCCTTGATTCTGAGTAAACTGCAATTATATTCGCGAATTTGAGTACGCAAATACGAATATTCGCGAATATAATAGCACTTGACTCAGAATCAACGAATAATTATCGCGATTCCAATCGTATTTGTTTTCGACGATTAAATGTACTTGATTTAGGATTATGACCAACACTGCCTGATGCTAGTATGAAGCAAATAAAAAATCAGAAAAAAAACCTAAAAGTTTTTGGGCTACCCAAAAACGTATTGGGTAGTTCGAAAAAGAATTTTTCATTTCAAATCGGACCTCAGCTTAATGATGTATAGTGCTGAACACGATGATGAAACGAAAATCTCGATATCTTATTCCATTCCTAGATTAGAGCTGGTGAACCAGAAAAAAGCGCGATTTTTTCTAGAAGTAACTATCTACGTATCTTTGAAGAAATTGCGCTTCTTCATAGTTCAAAAGCTCTGATCCGAGAAAGTAATAAGGTATATATCGGAATTCAGCATCAGCATCATGTTTACCACTTAAATTTTTCAAAATGAGGTGTCATTTGACAATAAAAGAAACTTTTTTTTTTTTTTTTCGAAGTACCCTATACTTCCTTGGGTGGTCCAAAAATTGATGGATTTTTTCCTGATTTTTATTTGCTTAAAACTTAGTATCAGATACCCTAAAACGCTATCCATGTTTCACTTTGATATCTCAAATAGCAGGAGGAGAAGGTTATTCATAGTCAAAGGGTGTAGGCGTTTTGGACACCCTGTTTAAATATTTGTGAGTTTCTCAAGGTGCGTAAGATATGAGTCTTGTGCTGTCAAACCTAGCTCTAACAAACTATTTTGGGCATTTGATATGGATTCCTTGCAAGGAATTCGGTTGAGGTCAGTGGCGGATCTAGAAACATTTTTTGGGGGGGGCCAGAAAAAATAGAGCTCAACATGGCAACAACAACTATTATCAGAATAATTTCTGATCATTGTTTTATCAAATAACTAACTTGACTGTTAAAAAAAGTACAATCATAACGAGACAAAAAGGATTAGGAAGGGTATTTATTTCATTTCCATCTATTAGATCATCGAACATGAACTCATCTGATGCGAGACTTTTTATCCGTTTTCAACGCTTTAGCCGACAACATTACATATTCTATCTATTTTATATTCAAAAGAAATTATTTCATGAAATTTACTTATCCATTTATACTGGCATTTTTGCTGAATTGAACTCTTTCTAGCTAGGTACTTCTCCTTATCGCCATAGGTTTCCACAATCTCTAAACACACATACACAAACTCATAGTAAGACTCAGATGGCGCATACTTTTCTAACAGCGTTACTTTTTTCGGGATTGTTTTGCCTTTTTAAAACTATGGAAACGAACAAACGCATGTAATCATTGAATCGGAGAAAAGAACTGGAAATTGATAACGATTTTTTAAGCATCATAACCCTCTACAGTCAATCCTGAGAAGTATATATTCATCATCGAGTTGGTAGTCCCACAACAAACATGTACAAACTCAGCATCGCCAAAGTAGCTTGATAAGTAATCCAAAGGACAAAAATCAAATGCAACAACGACAAACCAAGCGCAAAATAACATTTCAAGAGAGGTTTCAACCTCCCTTGGCTGGAGGTGGGTTCCAACCCCTCTGAAGTTGAGAAATTAACCATCTCACCAAAAAATCGTCTATGAATAGGGGCTTTCGAGGAGGCTTGGAAGCCAGCCTCGGAATGTGACCACTTTTCGAATTTCAAATGTGCGAGGTCAGCCTTACCTTTGAAAATTCTGAATACCGATTGGATTTGGAAATTCTCCTCAACAACCCATTGAGGAGGCCTCAACTATGGATTCCGCCCTTAGTATCAGATACCTTTAAACGCTAAACATTTTCCACTTCGATATCTCAAAAATTTTGGGAAAAGGTTAGAGGGAAAAAAAAAAATTACTTTTTTGACACCCTGTTCGAGTATATTGTGAGTTTGAGATATGATTTGTGCTGTCAAACCTAGCTCTAATAAGCTAATACTGATTGAAAATTGAAAAGTTGGGTTGAAGTTGAGATTGAGGAGGGAAGTTTAGTTAGTTAAGATCAGCTTGGCAACATCAGCTCACACGATAGACCGAGATAGGATAAGTACTTCAAGTTTGGCGAACTCACAGTTACCTGTGAGTATTGAATTGAGAAAAAGCACGGTTCGGCGACTATAGAAACACCTTGCACCTAGCAGGGTGGGGAGTGCTTACTTTTTGCGACTGTTATCAATCTCCATAAGATAAGATAAGATAAGATTCGCATGGCTAGACAATATAATTTAATAGCAGCTGAGAATAATTGCCTTGATTTATTTTTCAATAGTTTTTCCGTTTTTAAAAATCACATCATTTCTTATTGTTATAAATTTTCAACCTGGAAAAAGGTACTATCATAGTCTTTTGTGATTGATTTATTTTTTGTTACTAACACTTTGAACACTGTATAAATTTCTATTTTCATTGAATTGTCTTCATTTTCCATGTATTATTAATGTAATATTATTGTATATTGGGCTAACTAGCACGTAAATAAATAAATAAGGTTTATATAAGGTAGAGAATCTCAAAGTGCTGCGGACACCAATGACCACCATTTGCTTATGTAAAAGAAAACGAAGAATGATGGGAGGAGGAGCTGTAGACGAAGTACAATCGTTTAAGTGTAGAACGGATAATGAATCTGAGGGAGGTCTTGTCTTCTACGAGGGTTTTCCAGAAAATAAGTTGCGTTTTGATCTGTAGGGTGGTAGGAGTGGCTTTTGCCAAATCTGGTAACACCGCTCGAAAGAGGAGAGGTGGGGGAATAGAATGAGAGGTGGGTGACCTCAGTCGGTCAGTTACCAACGTCAGGGCAGGTAGTTGAAATGGAGCCCTCTACGTCGCGTCCCGCCACCTTGATCCCCGTTCCCTCTCGAGTTGTTGTGCGCGGAGTGATTCAATTTCTTTATGCACAGGGTTTCAAATCAGTTCAAATTCACGAACAGCTCATTTTGTTTATGGAGAAGGTGTAATGAGTGAGTCAATGGTGAGGAGATGGGTACGTGAATTTAAGGCGGGAAGACATTCACTTGAGGATGAAAGTGGGAGAGGCAGACCCTCAGTTGTGACGGACGAAATTGTCGCAGAAATCGACAATGCAGTTCGCAAAGATCGTCGTTCAACCCTGGATGAACTCCATCTGAGTTTCCCAGACATCTCACGATCCCTCATCCATGAGATCGTCTCGGAAAAACTTGACTTTCGGAAAGTTTGCGCTCGGTGGGTCCCTAGAGAGCTGACGCCCCAACACAAGGAACAACGAATGGCCTCCTCAAATTTACGTACCCATCTCCTCACCATTGACTCACTCATTACACCTTCTCCATAAACAAAATGAGCTGTTCGTGAATTTGAACTGATTTGAAACCCTGTGCATAAAGAAATTGAATCACTCCGCACACAACAACTCGAGAGGGAACGGGGATTGAGGTGGCGGGACGCGACGTGGAGGGCTCCATTTCAACTACCTGCCCTGACGTTGGTAACTGACCGACTGAGGTCACCCACCTCTCATTCTATTCCCCCACCTCTCCTCTTTCGAGCGGTGTTACCAGATTTGGCAAAAGCCACTCCTACCATCCTACAGATCAAAACGCAACTTATTTTCTGGACAACCCTCGTATCTGGTCCCCTCCTCCGGGGAGTCTCATGGTGGACAACGTCTGTGGCAGAGATCTGGATCATAGAGACTGCCGTCAGCTTCAAGCTTTATTGGGAGAACCATAAAACGTACGTTACAGGATTCACTACAATATAATCATCATAATTAGGAAGTGGGGAGGAGCTGGTAGAAAGAAGGCCGAAAAGTGACAGTTGAAGGCAACAGGTCTTTGCTGATCTTATTAACATCTTTTTACTGCCCACCTTCTTGGTACTCTTCATGCTGTACACCCTGTTTCTGTTTCTAGATGCCTGGCTTCGGCAAAGCATCCCCTCCACCCCCCGATTGGGGTCGGCTTCGTAGTGGCAGTGGTTGTACACCCAGGCTGGAAGGCGAAGCCTGAAAGCTAAAGGGTAGGCACTCTGCCGGTAGACTTGTCTCCCAAGTTAGTGCTGGCAAATGAGTTATGTGGCTTGACGATAACTCGGGTACCAATCTTCTCAGTTGATAGAGTTTGCTAAAACACTCGGCTTCACCTGTAGTGCTACACAAACTAGGGAGGACGTAAGCACAGTGTGCTGGGATACTCTCTTAATCAACCTTGGGATTTTCTAAATCCTGAGGGGGAACAGAAGATAAATGTACACCCTTTAGGTCCCCTTTATATGTACTTCTCAATACTGTGGCAAGCTTTGCACCATCACAAGGTATCATCATCTTTTGTACAAACTAAATCACTCGCGACGAAGTTGTGGAAACCCATTTCAAAACGGAAGCTATTAAAAAACGTTGTCTATTTAAACGAAAAAAAAAGTTCCATTCATGCAGCATGATCGTATGAGCGAATTTTCGTAAATTATCGTATTGTATAATGTTGAATTGTTTTGAAATTTGAGCTTTTTGAGTGCAAGGAAATCGTTAACCAATAATTTTATGGCAAAAAACGTATTCTAAATAATAATCTGCTATTCAAATAGAGGTTCTGAATTTTTAGCTTTTTTAGCAGTTTTTATCGATTTTTTAGCAAATTTTGATGAATTTTAAGTACATTTTTCAGCATAATTGTGTACATACATTTTTGGATGTTCTATTTTATAGTTAATAAACTTTATTTGAGCAATATTCTACCAAAAAATATAAATTGAACGGTTTTTAGCCATTTTTAGAGATTTTTTTAGTACATTTTTGAAATTTGACCAATTTAATGTGCTCAAAAAGTGTTGTCCAACGAACTCATCCTTTCTTTTGAAATGCTTGATTTTTTGGCGAAAGAACGAAGTTTTTATCTCAATTCTATCGAGAGTTATCGTCTGGAATGACACATACATATATAATATACATATATGAAGTGCTATTGTTGTCTAGTGAATAATACAGGCGAGGGTTTTTTTGGATTGACCAAACTAGACTTGTGGTTTTGTTTGGTCTACAACAACAAGTCTAGTTTGGTCAATCCAAAAAAAACCCTCGCCTTTATATACATATATATACATATAAAAAAGCGCTAAAATCCAGGAATCATTTCAGAATGCCTCAAAACAGATTTCGATGAAGAAAATTTTTGAAAATGTTTATTTTAAAATTTTTGGAGCCATTGCAATAGCTTTATTTTCTAAGAAAATTCGCTAATAAAGAGTTACAATGTTAAATCGATTTCGACGGTTAAGCCATCATCAGTCACAAACAATAACAATTAGTTATTGTTTGTTACTGATGATGGCCTAACCGTCGAAATCGTTTTAACATTGTAACTCTTTATTTTTCATGGAAATAGACAACGTTTTTGACTAACTTCCGTTTTGATTATCTTTTGTGTTTGTGAACCATAAAGCCTTTGGTGATTTTATTACAATGTCGCTGTTTTATTCGAGGTGACGATGAGCCCAGAGAACACTGCATAAGCTCATAGTACCTACCTACTGACCGTTAAACATGGCCAAATGATCGCTCTGCGGCAGCTTTTCTATTATTCAAACAGGAATATACCTAAAACTCTGAGATTGCTCGATGTACGCTGGCTGATTGGAAGTTGGATGATGATGGATCCACATCAAACAGTCTTATTGTGAATTTTCTCGTTTTCAATGTAAAATCAACGTTTCTAATTCATCCTTGGACTCATATTTTAAGGGGAGTCAGTCAGAAAAAAATAATTTTTTTTTCGATTTTTTTTATTCTCTTATATTATCCGCTACACAATTTGAAGAAATTCGATATGTAACACTTGACTGTTCCGAATACGGAAACCTAAGATAAATGCGTTCAAAGTGGACCATCCCATGGCTGCGCTTCCGCTCTAGACAAGAGAAACGGCGCCTTCCGCCTGCTTGGTTAGTGTACCACGCTGTCATTCCTGCTTCAGTTCTGGAAGCAAAATCCCCAATAGTTGTAAAAAACTGAACAATCCATACCATGCCAACCATTGCCATACCAATTTACAAGCAGCTATGGTAGTAAAAAAGGTAGAAATGGTCTCAATATTTACTATATCGTACACTGAGGTGTTGGCGTATTCGTCGTATCCTTCTAGGTCGATGAACTTCGGGGACCTCCCCTGTGAAGCCATCGACGATGGGGATGAAGACTGCGTAGGATTTCCCGAAGAACATGAAGAATTTCCAGCAGGAATAACATTCTTCTTTTTCCCGACATCCTTACGCTTTTTGAAAGTACGTTTTACTCTCATTTTTCCACGCGTGTGAACCGTACAGAACAAGAAAAAATTGAGGTAAACTTCGAAAATGTCAAAAAACCGAAATCATTTACAAATCTGAAACAATAATCAAACGTTAACCCTAAATAAGCCTTTCTTATTCTTTTTCTCGTTGTTTATAAACAGCCAAGTAGGAACGTGGTACGGTAGTAAACCGGTAAGGTAGAAAAATTTTCTTCCTTAGAAAAACGTGTTTTTCTCAAAACAACATTTTCTTATGCTTACGTGCACTTTCTGCGGTACCTATGCAACCAATTTTGATTCTGTTTTTTTTAATGTTGTTTGTGCGTTACTAATGCGTCGATAGACGAGGGGGTTTGGAATAATTTTGATTTCTAGAGTTTGTGGTTAGGAAAATGTTACCTACCAAAAACCGACATTGTTTTGTGGGATGGGCCCAATATTAGCACATTATATTATTTACCGTTAGGTATACCTACTTCATACAGTTCTATCTTGCCTGGAAAAGCCCTGAATAGGTCTGCACAAACAAAACTGCAATGGTACTCGTAGTATTTTTATCATAAGTTACATCTTATCAGTTACTTACATCTGATTTTTTTTTCTTCTCTCAATTAAAACCTGGAAATCTTTATATTTTGCCAGGAAGTCTTTTAACCACTTCCAATTATAAGTCTTCTTCTACCCTCAATTAAGCTTCAATAAAAAAATGCGAAAAGAAAATCAACGTATATTAAGTAGGCACAATTCAGTAAGCTATTCCTACCTTTGCTGCTACAGGCCCAAAATTCTGAAAGAGTGGAGAGGTTTTTGGAGCTGACTCCTAGCAGTTACACACAACACATAATATTACGTTTTATTCATTAATTTCATAATATTACCTTGAGCTGATATGCCATAAACTACCTCGTAATCATCGTTAATGATTAATGTTTTCTTTTTTTCAGAGCTGTTGACCCTGTTGACAAGTCTTTCGCCCAAGGGTTTGCACTTCTGCTGGTCAGTTTGCTTGCATTCATCCCGGGCCCGATAATTTTTGGAGCCCTCATTGGTTAGTCTTTAATATTAATTTATCCTCTTATTATGCATATCTATACTATTCTATAATCTAAAATGGTGTCTGCCTGTGTGTGAGTGTGTGTGTTTTCCTCACGCTAGTAAGCCCTAGCATGTGGGATTTTATTCAATCCTGCTCCCATAATGATTACAGGCGTTATAATACATAATTATAAACAATACAAATACATAAATTATAGTCATTTATAAACAGAATTACAGTACACCATGTGAGTTCCTTCTTAATTTAAGTATCACTGTTTGATAATGTCACATTAAGTCATCATAATCTATTGCATTTAAAAACACCATCAATTCATCGTGGAACTGCTTCACCAAAACAATGAATGGGGTGGGCCACGAAGCACCCTGCAAAATGCAATTCCTTTCCAGTCAAGCTCTTGCTTGTTCAAGTAATGGGCATCGATACAGTAAATGGTTCCAGTCCTGAATGGCATCGGAACACATACACATCGGGCTCTGCCTAAGATTAAATCGGAACTGTTAAGGCCTTGTTCTCCCATGACCGCTCAACAGGAGCGGTAATCTCCATGAAATAAGCAGTTGGAGTTTGGTCCGCTCTTTAATAGTAAAAAAGATTTCCTTTGTGCTGGATCCATCCGCTGTCATCCGCCAAATCCGCTCCCACTCCTCTACTGCTTGAGCTGCGCGATCTAATTTCACTCTTGATTTCGGGATGAGAGAAAATAGTACCGGAAGGTCCTCCCTCGAGGCAGCCTCTTTCGCCCGTCTGTCAGCCTCCTCGTTCCCCTCCGTCCCCACATGCGCCTGGGTCCATTCTATTCCTACTCTCCAGTCGAACTGTGTTCTCAAGTCCAGGATCCCTTTTCTTTTGTGCGTGCGTGTGTGTGTGTGTGTGTGTGTGTGTGTGTGTGTGTGTGTGTTGCTCAATCATGTAAAAACTACTGGACCCATTGAGCTGAAATTGTACATGGACATTCTTAGAGTCCCTGGTTAACATTTAGGCTACCCAGGCATTTCCTCTATACTTACTGCTTCATCGAGAACCTGGCATTCCCCATCGACCGACGTCGTCTGGATGAACAACTTTGTAATAAGGAAAAACTGGACATGCGCCGAACTTTTTACGTCAAATGTGAATGGGGTGGGTTCACGTATAAAGAACTTTCGACATCACATTCAACGATACTGAAACGATTTAGTTTTTTTTAAAGCCACTAAGGCCGCAATGGCCTATTATAGCTGGAGAAGGAGGCCGTACCTCCTCCCCATCCCAGACACTAGATCTGCCCGATACCGACAGCCCTGCCAAACCAAGCACTATCTGCCTGGTTCCGGCACTCCTGCCCGCCATCAGGCACTACCTGGGACCCGAGTGCTCCACACTCGGTAAGTTACTGGGTCGCAGCCCCAGTCTGGCTTGGCGCCATATCACCAATGCCAGCCACAGCTGGGAAGTCAATCCTTCCCCACCACGTTTTGGCAAAAGCGAGGAGAGTCTTAATCTCCCCCGTCTTAATGTCTTGGGGATCGATGGAGGTTCTGCCCCAATTCAAAAAGCGATGTCTTGCCAATATAGGGCAATGGCAGACCACATGACTCGCCGTCTCGTCTTCCGCCCCACAAAAGCGGCAGAGAGTGGAGTCTGATTTGCCCATTTTATGGAGATGGTATCTAAGTGGGCAGTCCAGTTAAGAGCCCCACAAGCATAGCAGCTCCCTTCTCCCCAGGCTGAGCAGCTCGTTAGCTCTCTTTCTAGAGAAGTGAATAAATTTTTTTGCCTTCCTCAGGTGACTCCAGTGGGCAGTCCTCTTCTTACTCTCCCATTTGGTGAGCTCTCCGAGGAGAAAGCTCTCCTGGGTTCTGGGCCCACAGGGAGAGAAGCAGCACCCTTCCTAGCAAGAGCGTCAGCTTGTTCATTCCCCTCCACCCCCTGGTGCCCTGGGCACCACAGCAGGTAACCTTATTGTTCCTGGCAAGGGTCTTGAGGTTAGTCAAGCACTCCCACACCAGCTTCGATGAGATGGTGAAAGAAGCTAGTGCCTTCAAGGCTGCTTGACTATCTGATAAAATGTAGATTTTTGCTCCATTCACTTAACGACTCACCAGTCTGTCAGCGCAGGAGCTTATTGCATATATCTCTGCCATTTAGTTGGGTTGAGCTGAACAGTTTTTATTCATAAAGGTAGATATTTTCAAAAGTTGATGCTGCTACAATGTTGGTCGGGAATAGTTTTAACGTACTACTAAGGTTATATTGAGGGAGACGCTAGGTTGAAACTTGATTGCTGAAATTTTAATTTAAGCCTTTTTGGGACTGCTGGGTGAAAATGGCAATGCACTCAGAAATTCATAGTTTTTACTGCGCAATCGCAAACGTACTGTAAATCAAGCGTCATGTTCTCATGGCCTGTTTTTCAGGTTTCACTCAAAGTCGGAGGGGAACCTAGTAATTTCATAGTTATGGATTGATTGAGTACCCCATACGGTAACGATCGTATTGTGAGTACCCAACTGCTGAACATGCGAGAACCTCAACTTGTAACAAGCATGACCTCTACACTTTTCAACCAAATTCGATTACATTTTCTGGGATTGAATGGTTATAGAACCGTTGATGGTCTCCAATGAAGTTTACCTCCTCCAACTCACATTGCTTTTTTAATATGTCGTAATAATCGTTGCTAATGATTTCACATTATTTCAGATTCTGCATGTATAATCTGGGACAGTAGTTGCGGAAAGAGAGGAAACTGCTGGTTTTACGACAAACATGCGTTTCGGAAAAACCTCAATTTGACTGCAGCTGGTAAGCACTTGAAGTATTTGTGTAATTGTTGGTATTTTTTGCTTTCTCTCTGATGTTGGAATTTTCGTGGCAGTGACAACATTTTCACACGATTTCTATACGCTCGTGGTACATTCCCTCTCCTAGGTAAAACTACGTAATAGCAAATTAGACATTACAGTTTTAATGAAATTTCAGGGGAGCCTACCTAGACAATTCCCGTAAGTTTCATTGCCGTCAGACCAATTGGACCGTGTGCGCTGGTGTACCTTTCCATCGGTGTTGGGCAAAATCTTATCGTCGAATACGAATATGATTGAAATTGCGAAAATCGTTCGTTGATTCGAAGTCAACTCATTATTTAAAAGTCCAGTCATGCAGCATGACCCCATGAGCGAATTTTTGAAGAAATCTTAGACATTTCAGTCGCTATTGATCGTGTTGAGAAATTTTAGTTTATGATTTTGATAGACAAACATGGAATCAAATTATTAACACATGCACAGAGTAAACTCATCAGTTGTGATTACATTTATTTTTTTTTTTTAACACAGAATGTGTTTTTGCGATGACCTACCGAAAAAAAATCGTCACAAAAAACCGACAGAAAAAACCGTTATGCGCCTTTTATAATGATTTTCACGTACAACCAAGCCGTTGGTAGGGAAATGGAACTTCCGCAATTTTAATCGCACAGAAATCGTTCACCATTCGTTGGAAAGCTCCTGATTTATCCAACCATATTATGTTAACTACTGCGAAGTGCGTGGCCATCAACCTGAGTTATGAGCATGGTTATTTGAATCAATTGTTTACACACAGATGATCATTCTCAATAATTGATATTGTCAACATGATTGCAACCGCTTGTAAATTTTCTTATGATTTTCACGTACAACCGAGCCGTTGGTAGGGAAATGGAACTTCCGCAATTTTAATCGCACAGAAATCGTTCACCATTCGTTGGAAAGCTCTCAATTTATATAGTATTTTTCTTGTAGTTACATATTTATTTATATAATATTTATAGGGTTTTAGACCAAATTAAATGTCTAACAATTATTTATTTTATTATTGCCAAATATTGTTATTATTCACGTGCAACCAAGCCGTTGGTAAGGAAATAGAATCATCGCAAAAACACATTCTGTGTTCCTATGATTTCATACAGAGTATGGAAAAAGAAATAAACCGGGGGGTGCAGGGGGGCGGAGCCCCCCGCCGAGGCGCAAAGCGCCGAGTTTTTTTTTTTAAACCACCTACTACCTACGTTTTAAACAGCATGGTTCTAGGATTGGTTATACAGGGATACTTCCATAAGAGTAGTTCAATCTGAATTTGGACAATGTTTCATGCAAATATTACCGATTTTTACAACTAGCGAACGGCATTATTTCAATTTTTGACTGATTTTTCAACTTTGAAATTTTTGAAAACTTGATACATATTCTTATAGGAAATTTTACGCTGATTCCGAATATACCACATGTTAGTATACTGAAAAAATTATTTCGCACAACAAATCGCAAAAAACGGGCTATTTTGAAATTTTTGACTACATTTTTGAAAATTTCAACCCGAAGATGTAATCCGATCATACTGGCCAACGAACTTGAACTTTCGTTTTGTGTCCTTAACATTTTAAAATTTGTTTGAAGTTTCTAGCACAACTCTACGGGCAGTTATCGTCTGGAATGACACATACATACATACATATATACATACATACATATATACATACATAAAAAAATGCGTTAAACTTCAGAATATGATTCAGAATAGCCTGAAACGGATTTCTGCATACAATTTTTTCAAAAATTCACATTCTACAAATTTTGAGGCGAGAGCAATAACTTAATTTTCTTCAAAAATTCGCTAAAATTATTAAATTAATAGTTGAACTAATTAGTTAATTATTTTCTCAATAATTTGCATTTGTGTTCTACGATAAGATTATGCCCAACACTACATTCCCAAATCTCACGATCTAATAGACTAAATTCTTCCCCATATCTGTTAATTGTTGAATAGTTTCAACATTATTGCTTATGTGTTTTTTCTTTACGATTGGATCAGCTTTTTTCTTGGGAATGTGCATTCGTACAATTCGTTACCTACTTCGCAAACCAACCAAAATGATTTGTGCCCCAAGTAAGTGTAAATTGACCTTAAATCCTAGATGAATTAGAAATGGATTTTTAACAGAGAATGTGTTTTTGCAATCATCAACCGGTTAAAAACTGAAACGAAATTATGTAACGAAAAAACGACATGCGATACCGATATATTTTGTAGCAAACCTTCGCTTATGATTAACAACAGTTGCTTTCCGTAGGATTACTGGACTCCAAGTTATTTCTTACACATTATTATTATGCGTAGGTATTAATATCTTGCTTATTTTCGGAAAAACAACACTTTATTCTGTGAAATTAACATTAAAAACGCAAAAACTTTGTTTTTGTAACTTCATATGGAGTATTTTGTCATAATACCTACTAATAAACTGTAGTTCGACTCGATTAGTAACACAACATTATAGCTACAATAGGCCGTAGCGGCCTCAGTGGCTTAAAAAAAACACAACATTATGGTACTTAACTCTTTTTTGGACGTCTTTCTGAAGCTAGGCTTCGTCAATAGAGGGACGACCTATTGGAATTGATCTAGGGGATGTGGGACAATCTAAGCATGAAAAAAATTAATTTATTTAAAATAACAAAAAATAACAGTATAAAAATCCGTTGCAGACCATTCTAAGACCGAATCCGTGGGGAAAAAAAACATAGATGTGTGTGTGTGTGACAACTTTGTCGACGCTACCAGGCCTGCAATTGTCAATCGATTTTTGTTGTTCTTACTTTGTTCGGTTCCAATCAGTGGCGTAGTTTGAGGAGGGGCAGGGTGGGCAAAGCCCCCCCCCATGAATTACAGAGGACGCAGAAGTTCGTGGTATGGCTACGATCAAAACTAATAATTTTACACTTCTAACTTCAGTACCTAACACCTTCAATTCGGATAGGTAATTAGTAAAACACAATTACTATTATAATATACGGATCCGGTTGCCTAGCAACTTTAGGCACTCTTAGAAATAAAGAAATTCTTATTAGGTAGGTTCGTTTGTGTAAGGGCAAAATGGAGTGGATATTGTAGCCCCTCGGAGAGGGGTATAATAGTCATCTAGTCAACGAAATGGAAATGTGGATACTGCAAACTGAAATCAAGTCTTTTACCACTACCTTCTGTGGCGAGCCCATATGCGATTTTTCCCTAGAAAAATATCCATTGTTCAGCATCCATCAAATTCCCCTACGAACTTCCCCTACTTTTCACTCCCTACTTGACCAATGTTGGTTGTTTCCCGTATTCTTTTATTAATTTTTGATTGTTGGTAGGTACCTATACCGTTTCTATTATACTATTTACGAATTAAATCATAGTTCTAATAAATAGAAAAATAGTTTAATAGAAAAGATTAAAATAATCTATTTTAGCAATATTTCTATTCTAACCTAGCATATTACTGATTTGAGTTTGTTTTGTTTACATTTTGTTGTTTGTCGTTCTCTGTTTCTTGCCCCGTTTTTTATTCCGCATTCAATTGTGTGATATTTTCCAGAAAAAGTGGTTTTTTGCGCTGAAGTAATAATTGAGGATAAAATTATATTTAATTTAATTATTTAGAGGAGAGAGAAACGACCACATACCTAAATAAATGATTTTGCAGGCAATAAGTCTAGATTAAGAGTACCTACCTAGTTATATAAGCCTAGTGCTTCTCAGTTCATCCGTAGTTATTCGTATTTAACGTAGTTTTCAACGTTCTGATTATTAGTTGATTGGATAATATATTCTAAATGGTATTAGGTACGCTTTAATAAACCTTAGGTAGGTTTGTGAATATGAAAGCGCACGTCATTTCAAATAATTACTAACAACCATTGGAAATCTACTTATATGAACGTTTGATAGTTTATTAAACAGTCTTCGTATATTCAACAGCAAGTACTAAAAATTAATATAAAACGGTAAAATAAAACAAAATCCTTGACTGTTGCCCCTCTATGAGAAATTACTTAGCTACACCACTGGTTCCAACTTTGGTTGTGCCAAAAACCTTTGGAATTTCGGATTCGCTGTCGTGGTAGGAGGTCGATGGGATGATTATCGATTATCGATTCTTTCCAGCGCTGCCAAAGTTACAAATCTCGACCGACTTTCGAGATTCTTATTTCGTTCTATCAAAAAGTTGATCTAGTTTTGAAATTGTTCGTCAGGAGATTCAAATTTCATTATGGCTGGGGCTAAATGGAGAGGGTAATACTGATAAATCGTGCTTTTTTAACTATTCTTGTCGGTTTAGTTTTTTTTTTTTTTTTCCAATTATTAATTTGGTTTTCTTTTAGAACATATTTCAGGAGTTTCAAATTTCATGATGGAAGGGGGTTAATGGAGGGGGTAATAGCGATATTTCGTGATATTTTTACAATGCTAATCTGATTTCTGTGATAGTTTTATTATTCGTTCGATCCAGATTTGAATACAGTTTATGCAACCTTCGAATTATCAAATTTACTGAAGGTAGAGGTGGTAATAGGAGGGAAGAGAGGAGTAATTCCGAGAAATCATATAATTTATTCTTATCTCTCTCTTTATTTAATTCTCACCAAAATCATATACAACCCATTCGTAGGGACGTCCCTGTTATGCATGCATTCCTTACACGTTTTCTTACATGTTATTTGATTTGGAAATTAATGATTTTTAACTACAAGACTATATAAGTAAATAACTAATTTCTTGTCCTGTTGACAGCCATAACATCGATCGGAGTCGTACTAGACGGCGTCGTCTGCTACTTGGGACGCGATCTCAAACTCTACGATGAAGAAGAACCTCAACCCGTCGCCCAAAAACCTGAGAAAAACGGAAGTGCGCGGTGATTCTGGAAGTACCATCATCCCTAACATTAAGAACTTTTACACGATGTATTCCTGGATAAATTTGAAGTCGCGTGAACTTGCGTAACTAGAAATCCTAACCTACTTTAGCAGTTCTGTTTAGCTATTATCTGAAGTTGGAAAAACACTGGTCACATACCGAATGGGTCATTCTCATTTCATTTTCCGCTTTCATGTCCTCAACGACGAATTCTCACAATTCTTGACCAAAACTAGCGATGTTGGGGGAAAAAAAGGGTAGTATAAGTTGCGAGATCAACGAAGTAATAATTTGACTGCCCAAAATTTCATTTAACCAATACACAGTGATGACAAATGAAACCTGAAATCCTGGAAACTCATGAGTGTTGCTGTCCCCTCCTACCTAACACCTAAGTAGAAGTTAGGTAGTTACGAAACAATGACAATGTAGAACTAGCCAGGGTTACTAGCTGCAGTAAGTTGGTTCCTCTTTATTTAAAGTAAGGATTTACATTTTTAAGATTTTTCCCAACCCGTGAAATCCCCCATATCTCTTCTCAATGGGACCTCAGGAGTGTTATCATTTTTGCGATCAAGAAAGCAGATGGAAAATGGCGGGAAACAGTCACATGTGAAGGTTATACTGTCCAGTTGAAGATATGTGACTGTGGTGGAGTGCTTGGAGTTGCAGCAGTTTTTACAGTGAAAGAAGCCTAAAAACATGTTGAAAATTTTTATTTTCAATCATGAGTGTTACACTAATTACGAGTGTTGTTAGTGCTTAAATAAAATAATCCGATATCTATCAACAACCATACTGCTTGGTGACAGGTTTCAAACAGTAGCCATCCCCGAGTTATGTCACTCCATCATCCTTTGTGACGCCATTTTTACTGGAAATTTTCATGAGTGTTACCTCTCAGGAGTGTGACTAAGGATGGGTAACACTCCTGATATTACGGTACAATAATAGGGTAACACTCCTGAGATTTAAGCTCAATTACACTCCTTCAACATGAGTTCCGTAAAATCTGAATATTACGTTTGAATGTGATTCTTTTGTACTTACTTGAGCAACGACAGCAGTTTTGGCAAAGTCATCCATTTTACAGAAATCGATTTTTGAAATCCGGTAACACTCATGAGTTGCATATCATGTTTTTTTTTATACAAAAAAGTATATAAAATACGTCAATGAAAAACTCAGTGTTCATCTATGGAACACAAATCTGCAATGTACAATGAGTAGTATTTGCCGATCTAACCTCATTTTCGAGCACATTCATATTTCACATCACTGAGGTTCTCAAACGACCCAAAGCGGCAAATGAAATGAGAATGACCCGAATGTCAATCGTTTCAGGTCTCAGGATTCTTGATATTTCGAAAGACATGCATTAAAAAAGTGGAATTTATTATAGGCCAACTGTAAAACGGCCGAACTTTTCCTCATGCCTATCGTTATCAAAAAAAAAAAATTAAAAAATGTTTGATGATAATGAAGTAAATAAGTAGCTACACGGGGAAATTGGTGGGAGTTAGTGGTTAGGCTCCACTAGACCCTAGCGGTTAGACCCTTTCATTTTCACCGTTCAATTGACTTGTCTTGCCACTAATTGAAAAAGTATTATGAAGTTTGTTGTACATTTTGGGCTGATCCATATCTTTGAGTATATATAATATTGAGAGCTATTGGCGATTTCAATTACCTTTGGCGCGCTACGATCGCTTCCAAAATGGCAGCCACTAGCAGGATAGATTTGAACCATTTGAGAGTCTTTGAAGGGAAAACTGATCATTCATCACATCGATTTACATTATTAATCCAAAGTAAAGTCGTTCGTGTCTGTTACGCCTGTGTTCAAGAGAAAAAAATACATAACCAAGTGGAAGAAGGTTGTTGATAACAAAGTTTGTCGATTTCTTGCTTTTCGTATAAATTGTTAAGTACCTAGGTACCTATCTACCACCTACCTGTGTACTTCTTGCCATTTTTTTGTACAATGGTGAAATTAGATTTGATTTTAAATACATACGCTTGAAGGTACTACAAAATCCCAAAATTACCCTGAAAGTTAAGTAGGAAATGCCGTGAAGGTCCGTGAGCAGTTATTCATTATTGAGATGTCCCTAGCAATGTGAGCATCCTGACCACTGATTTACACACTCAAAGAGGACGAATTTACGTTTGGAATATAGTCAACAACAGATTGGGAACTACTAACTATAAAAGGAGTGAAAAGAGAGGACGAGTTTGAATAGGTACAGCTTACATGTCCGTTCAATAAACGAGAAAGTCTCAAAGGAAATATCAACTTACAGTTGGTAGGTAACTTCTTAGTTCTTCGGACCACTCTTGTATGTTCGAGAGTCCAACTAATGGAAATTAACAACTTGGAATTTCAAAAATCGGCTATTTAGTTGATAGATGGCTACACTGTTACCGGGTAATCACTTATCAGTATACTTGTGTGATATCAAAACCATTCATTACATGTTATTCTTTCAACGTGCTTCACACTACAGTTTTACTTTATTATTTCCTTGCCTCATTCCGGGAATAAATAAATAAAAGCAGTGCTAATCACTAGGTATCACAGAGGAAAGTAGGTAATACCCACACGTCCTACCACCCTGTCAAGCTGGTGTCTGCAGCTAACTCGTAAATGCAGCAAGCTTAATTTTATTTCAATAACGGCTCCCTTTGGGTCTTCATGATTGCGATATAGTAACAATGATCACTTAATTATTATTGGTATTTACCTTCAACGTGCCTTTCGGTAGCATTAGAGAGTTTTTGGCGACTTCAACTTAACGTCACCCGTTACCGTAGTCTTGAGGGAGCAAACGAAGATGCTAACCCAAATGGAACCGGGAGAACGGTTGCCTTAATTTTGATGTCACGTTAACGGTGGTTGGGTAACGCGATATTTTCCCCCCAGCTGTCTTGTTGTCTACTGGTTGACTAATCAATTTCGATATGAAACGCCGATTTTCAATCCTGAATTCGAATTTCATGTTAGTTTCAATACAAATACGGGCTAATTTCTCATTTTTAGTTTTCAATTCGTAAACAGGGGATGGATAGTAAGCCTCAAGTGTGGAACACCGCGGTTTAGTTGCACTTATAGGTCATTAGTCGTTACGAACTTCATGTTTTTTGGTTTTCCGTTGGGCAAATTATCAACAAGTATGAAAAAGTACCTATTTATCTCTATGACAATGAAACAGGATTTTACCTGACAAAATCATCAGTGAAGGCAGCACTTCACGCAATGTTCACGAGAAAATAGCTGAGAGTTCAGGTAAACTAAGAACAATACTGCGAAGAAGTAGTGTCTTAAAACTCAGTTTTCTCATTTAAAATATGTGAAATAATAATAGAAACAAGGCTCTAATCGACCAAATAGAGCCTGAGCGCAAAAGAACGGAACTTTTCGATCGAGTTGAAGGCTAGTAAAGCTGGACAGCGGAGGCGGACTTCAGATGGCACATTCGGTTTTTACGCGACTTGAAACGTAAAATAACCAAGTTTGAGGGGTGTTCAAAAACCTACCCTCTACATCAACATAATTAGTTGGTAATGAGGCATTTGAAAAGAAAAACTATTATATTTACTTCAGCAGTATTCGAGTAATTTTGAGGTGACCAGTAGTGTTACATTTACAGGAAGGTTAGGCTGGTGTCGTGTGCCTTTAGGTCCCCTCAAGGTCACGTACTCTTGGGTACGTTAGGGTGACGTTAAGGGTACGTTAGTGGTCACCAAAAACTCTCTATTGTCAAGTTTAGTTTAGTGAACAACGGAGCAAGGGGAAGGGAAGGGATGTGAATAACTACCACTAAGCATATAATTTATTACTAATGATAGGTAAGTACCTGGCTCTTAGTTGACATGGATATGTCTTTGCTCTGGGAGGGGCCAACCAAAAATGTCTGTGATGCAAAATTTGTTTTTCACGTACAACCCAGCCGTTGCTAGGGGAATTGAACTTCCGCAGTTTTCATCGCACATAAATCGTTCGCCACTCGTTGGAAAGCGCTTGATTTATGTGATAAAGCTACCAATTTCCCCCTCCTTACGTACCTGGCTACATTTCTAAACTAAGTTGATAAGACTATAATAAACAATTTTAATAAGCCGGTTACAATATTCTTAACGTAAAGCAATAGAATCATTTACTCCACTCCATAGGAAACATTTTCATCCTCTTGACACCAGTCGACTGTTAACAACAACTCATTGTAGTGGCTTCTCTCCACAGTTATTTTCAACATTTCTATAAGTAAACCGTTGTTTTGTTGGAATTAGTCGGAATGCGGCCATGCGGCCCAGGGATTTGTTTAAAGTTAAAGGATTTGTTTACAACTCTCGAGGACAACCGTTATGAAATCCCCAATCAAAGACATATCCATGTAACATGGTATCTGCTTGTAAAGCAGATAGTGGAACTCGTTTACGAGTTGTTTAGTTAGGTACTTTGTTAGCGATTCTTGGTTCGTTTTTTTTTTTTTTTTTTTTTTTTTTTTAAATTATGAATTCACACTTTTTTGCCCATTTTCAACGCCCTATCCCAGGCAAATCGCTGGTCTACTTGTTCTTTCGATCCAAACTGATAGTTATTCAAACATTTTGTTTTCCTCATTTGGGAAGATTAGGGACGCAAAATAACACATTGTCCACCATTAGATTCGCATCATAATACGCTGCAGTACGATTTATTTGACTTTTTAGTAGTGACCAAAGAAAAATTGACAACCAAACGCAGATAACCTTCAAGCTGCTATTCCCGGTGATCCTGCTTACGAGGGTTCATTTTTCTGCCGCTAGATTTCGCATCCTTAATTGAAATCGTCAGTTATTGCTCTTATTTCAACGCTGTTTTCCTGTGAGTTGATACGTGCCGCTGGTGTTGCGCTGGACCACGAATGTTATGCTTCCCACCACGCTCCTGCTCGCGTGGTAAATGATAGAGAGTTTTAGTGGCAAATAAGAAAAAGCCTAAGTATCGATACGTTGTCGCTGTAACGTCAGTGGATTGGCGTTGCCATGGGCGTCACATTCAACGCATCTAGTCTCGATTCAAAAGTAACCTCAAATTTTTGCCCACTTCAAAGGAGACGAGTTTTTGACAAGTAGTGAGCATCTGCCCGGCTCCGCAACTGCAGGACGAACTCTGAATATGTGGAGCAATGACTTCACACTCGCCGATCACCGAACAACTAGGCGAAATTCTGAGCTACTCGTCCAGATATTCTGCAAGTTGTGAGCTCATTACTCCACATATGCGTACTCATTACTCCACATATTCCTCCTGAAGATGCGGACCAGTGCAGATGCTCGCTACTTGGCAAATATTTGTATCCTTTGAAGTGGGCAAAAAACCGACATTGGCCCAAAGCATCCCTGAGCACGAATATTCAGCATTCGGCGAGCACCAGCTAGGTAGCCAGCAAATACCTCATGTGTGGAGCCGCCTTTAAAGCCCCAGCCACATGCAGTACCTATTTGGCGAGCACCGAACAATTGTGATTTCCTGCCAAAGTGGCCGGGGGGACAAATATTTGTGAAGCGGTTACCACCCATTAATGGGGTGATTGAGAGTGCTCGCTTCGGAGGAGGTTATTTGACCACTTCAAAGGAGACAAATACCTCAAGATCACATGCTGCATGCGCTAGCCACACATGCGTTTTGGAAACGGGTTTGAAACGCGATAGTTTTGGTATGAACTGCAGAAGGGTTTGAGGCATGAGGCAGGCAATCATTATTATATATAATACTTATTTAAGGCCCGATCACACAGGACGCGTTAGGCGTTCCAGTAACGTCGCGTTACCGAGATACGGTACATTGCATCACCCCCGTCACACACACGGCGGTACCTCTCAGCGATACTTTCAGTAACGCGACGTCAGCCAAGCGGGTTGTACAAAATTACAAAATATCGCGCGCTGAGGGCGTTCTCCTCGGTCCTTCTGGTTATCTTCTGGATATTCACCGCTAGTAGTTCATGTAGGTCCTCGAAATTTTGTCTCGACAAGCGGAAATAGTTTACAAAACGATCTTCATGTGAGCGCAACTCCCAACATAGACGGTGGTATTCCCCAAGCTCTTCCTCATTTGATTGATTGGGTGCACCCAATACCGTCTATTCCTGCGATCTACTAGCGCTAGAAGAAGTAGAGCTTCTTCCCCATCATAGTCACTTTCAGACATCATTATAGATTGGATAAATTCTAGACGCTGGGAACCGCGAACCCCTTGAGTAGCACAGACAAGACTGGGTCTCGCGCCCTGATAACGCCCAATAATGACGCGGTGTATATAATGTTGCTATATCGCCGAACATCAGGGGGAACGCGCGTTCCTATAACGTCGCATTATAACGCGTCCTGTGTGATCGGGCCTTTACGAACTGTATACCTACGCTATTAGAAATAACATACCTATATGTTAAATACACGTGTAGATAATTTTCTCATAAAAAATGCCTGCACATCCGATTAACTGGCCGAAACGCCAACCGCTCAGGCCCCGGTCCCGAGGTGGTTGACTCTTGACTTCTAGATTAACTATTGACTTCTAGATATTGTACACTTCAAGCCTCTAGAAATGAAACCACGCAGAAAAGTTCCCTCTTTACGAAACACCTACGTGAAATCACCCAAGCTACATCACTCCTATATTTAAACAAAAATTAAATTATAAAAACTATAAGCATTAAACATCTTTAATTTAATGAACTATTGCTATCAAAAGAACTACCAAAGTAAAAGAACTCCATCTTGGTTACACAATCCGACGTAGATCATTTTTTGTTTTATGGTCCCTACCTTGTTTGTTTTACGGTCGTAAAATACATTTGAAGTTGCCCACTAAATTAATATTATGGTTGGGAGTTTATGTAACTTGCCTATGAAATAATTACTTACGAAATAATTTTTTAATTACTTTCAGCATATAATAAATAGGTACTGATTGTATTTGTTTTTATTTGACATGTTGCAAATTCGTGTATCAAGATGGCTATTGTTTATATCTTCCTGTGAAGTAACGTATCAAACTACATAAATGTGTAATGTTGAATGGATAGATTCTGTTGATTTACATACGTAATAATTGCTGTAAACATCATTTTGTATCTCAAACGTAATTGCTCTTGAAAAATCGGTGATTTAGGCTAACACCCAGGAAAGGACGTAAAGTTACTGTGATAAAATTGAACCTAGAAGTGCATTCTGGTTCCTAATTGCTGGTTCCAGGGTCCAATGTCGGGACCTCACAATTTAATTTTTTTATAATAAACTTTTTTGTTTACTGCTTACACGAATATTAGAAACGGTACTAATTATATCGGCATGGTCAAATCAATAATTCCTCTTGAAATTTTTAGGTATCAATCACAATTTGAATATTGAATTTTTTTCCGGTAATATAATTTGATGTTATAGTTTACCTATTTAATAATTTGGGTTGTTTGGGCACCAGCCTGCACGTTAGGGTTTAGACCTTTTGTGAAGCTACGTATCAGTATTTGTGATTATTTGAAATGTTTGATTGGCGTTTAGTATTTCCAAATAAGAGTAGACTAAGTTGATTTTTAGTTTCAAATGCTTCAAGTATTATGGACAACCTTCAATGTAACTTTTCTAGTTCGATCTACCTGGACATGGTGAGTGTAGGTGCTGAACAGGCACCGTTTTGGTACGTTTTTCCTAGTTGGTATGCTCATCCAATATTGTGGGTATGCAATATAGAGGTAAAATACTACCTATACTTCTTCACGCTATTGTTTAACTAATTGCCCACTGAATTATGTGTACTTCAGGCAATATAAAATATTTTCATTAATATTAACATAAATCATATTTCTAACTATATCATCTAAATTTGACACACCTTGTTTGTTATAGGTACCTCAATATTTTCAATTGTGTGGAATTTTCTTTCATATCTTATATGCCACGTTTTTACTGATTTTGTTACTTAAAACCATCTGGTTGGCACCTGAATACTGACCAATCGTTGAAATTGTAAATAATGTTGATAGTAGAATTTAGATATATTGAAAGAACATATTATAGGTACATGACATATACATAAACGATATTTTTAAATAGAAGCATTTTATTTATAGCCACACCTTCTTGATCTCACATCAATCGGATGAAAACGGATATTGGTTTATTATTTCCAATAATATGCCTATGTGATCGTGTAGCAAAAAATTTTTATAACCCCCCCTCAAACTTTGTCACTTTACGTTTCAAGGTGCGTAGAATCCAAATTTGAAATGTCCGTCCGCTGTCCGCCGTCCGGGCCATAAAAGGCCTAAGAATTTACTTGAAAAACCCGTTCTTTCGCACATAGACTCCATTTGGGGTCTAGTTGGCCCTAACGTTTAACCATCCCGATCGCTTTACTCGCATAGATGCTATGGGCCAAAAACGGGCGAAAAAGTGTCTTTTTCGAGACTTTGAGTGTTAGACGCACGCTTGGCAGGGGGTCTCGGTGGGTGGTGAGGGGGGTGAGCGGAGGGTGGAGTGAGAGGAGGCGCCGCGGCACCTTGTGGTGGCTGGATTGACCAGGGGCGTAGCAGAGGGGTGTAGGAGAATGGACATTTATTACTTTTACGTGCTATACCCATATAATACACCGCGGCACCATGAGGTGGGTACAGCGTTCCTTCGAGGCATGAATATATGTTTTTTTCTAGGTCATATTTGTGTGTTAATACCAATGCTTTTCCTACGCATATTTAATAACATATCCCCTCGACTTTTCGTACGTACTTAGATAATGATATTATTAAGGCAATAACTATTTGAATAGATAGGAGCTCAAATCGAGAAATATAAACATGAGTATGTAATTATAGAAGTATAGGTTGTGGCAACTCGAAATAGGACACGCCGAGGAGTCTGGACGGGCCTTATGACGTACGCAAGCCAACTAAAACTACGATCAAACTCAATTGAAAAAATAATAAACCTTTGCGAAACAATTTGCTGCGTTGTTTTTTTTTTTTTTTTTTTAGAAGACTCTTCCATTTATCAAGGAGGCAGATCTGTAGGGCCGGCATAGTGAAGCAAGAAGTTTTTAAAATTTTGCTTCCTCACTACCAAAAGAAGGTGTTTGTGTTAGAATTCGGCAAAATTTTTGTTTTCTGAAATCAAATTTCCTCTAGCTTTTTGCGTTTCTGGGTTTCCTGCTCAATTTTTGTTCCGTGTCTGTCAGTCTGTCTATGATAAATCCTTGTCACCCTCAAAACTACACTAATTCTAAGTCCGATTTTATTTTACGATTTATTATGGGTGATATTCTCGAGACTTGGACACTAGCGCATCCTTACATCGAGGCAAGGCGAATTCGAAGTTATTTCACCTTGTTGTCATGGTGACGAGTAAACTATGCTAAAATGCGCCATTTGTAGCCACAGCTGGACAACTGCAAATCATAGTCTGACCTAGTTCCTAGTCAATATTTTCATTATTTGTAATATGCAAGGTGATAAATTGTATGCAAATTACATCAAGTTATTATCAGTTGGTGTGGTTTATGAGACGGCTCAGGGGGAAAGGGAGAAAGAAATCACCGCAGGAGCAGCCCAGGGTTCAGTTCTGGGCCCACAACTATGGAACGCGTCATACGATAGTGTTCTACGTCTGGAAATGCCAGAAGACTGCTATCTTGTCGGATATGCGGATGATGTTGCGGCAGTTATCCTGGCTAGAACCACGGAATTGGCACAGAATAAACTGAATCAAGTAATGGTAAAAATCACTAGATGGATGGAAGACCATATGTTGACATTAGCAGCAGCTAAAACCGAAGTAGTTGTGTTCACTCGAAAACGGATCCCTACCATAATCCCAATACAAATAGGGAGTACAGAAGTCACCAGCAAACCAACAGTAAACTACCTGGGAATCACAGTAGATACTAAAATTACATTCTGGGAGCAAATAAAGAAATCAGCAGACAAGGCGTCAAAGAAAACAACTGCTCTTAGTCATCTCATGAGAAATATCAACGGGCCAAGACCATGTAAGCGTCGTCTCATGATGACCGTTGTACAATCAATACTCTTGTACGGTGCGGAGGTATGGGCAGATGCTCTAAACATTGCCTACTATCGCAAGAGAATTATTGCAGTTCAACGAAGAGGAGCGCTGAGGATTGCATGTGCCTACAGAACAGTGTCAGAGCCAGCCATACTCGTACTTACAAGCAGCATCCCAATCCATCTATTGGCTGCAGAACGCAAACGAATCTTTGATAGAAGAGAGGAAGGAGAAAGAGCTCATTTAGCCGCTGAAGAGAGAGAATATACAATGGCAAGATGGCAGGAAATGTGGACTGTAGAGCAGAGAGGGAGATTGACAGCACGCTTGATTCCTCAGATCAAGGTATGGCTAGATAGAAAACATGGAGAAGTAAACTTTTTCCTGACTCAGTTCCTTTCTGGTCATGGGCTGTTTTACGCATATCTCTATAAAATGGGAAAAGTAGACTCCCCAATATGTCCATACTGCCAGGAAATGGACGATGATGTGCTCCATACTTTCTTTGTATGCAAGCGATGGGCTACAGAAAGAAGAAGGCTGCAGGATGCTCTGGAATTACCACCTCAAGACGTGACACCGGAGGTGGTAGTATCCAAAATGATTGAACGAGAGCAAAAATGGAATTTTGTAGCTGCCTACGTTGAAGACACCCTCCAGAAAAAGATCATCTTGGAACGGGAGAGACAGAGGAGGAGGGAGCACATGGACCGAGAGGACTGAAGAAATTTCTCAAGGACTCGGCCTGAAGTAATGTGTTAAACAGTTCCAGGCTGAGTTCCAACGTAGAAAAAGGAAGGTGAGGTTTTAGTGTGTTTGAATCCCATATAACCCGGAGCGCGGTCCCTCTTGGGTATCTTACGAGATCCGATAACACTTGGGATTATAATTTGAAATAATCCACGCTTTAAATATGAATAAAACGTATATTAATACAAGAGAACATTAGAACATGAGAACATTAAGTGAGCCGTTGTGAACATTGAACTATTCACATATGATGCAAACACATGCTACTCGTAATGGTATCTGACGGCACTTTTCTTATCCTTATTCACCAGATTAGCACTAGTAGGCACAATAATAATTCCAACACCCTCCCTTAATCTGGTGAGTACCACCAAAAACAACAACTTGACATAATTTGAACAAAAACCACAATTTTGAACACATTCTTCAAATCATGCCTAATCCTTCAATACAGAATTTATGCTTGGGAGCAGGAAGACTCTTAGTAAAAATATCTGCTACCATTTTATCTGTAGACAAATACTCAACATTCACATGACCATTTTCTAGAATTTCTCGAATATAATGATATTTCACATCTATGTGTTTTGTCCTATTATGAAAAACAGGATTACTAATCATCTTTAGTGAACTTTGATTATCATTATACAATTTCAATGGAGAATCAAACTCAATTAGTTCACTTAATACACCCTTTAAGAATACAGCTTCTTTTCCAGCTTCAGAGACACCAATATATTCAGCCTCTGTACTAGAAGTAGCAACACAACTTTGTTTTTTACAATTCCAAGATATGGCTGCACCAGAAAAATTAAAGGAATAACCTGAAAATGATTTCCTGTCAAAAGTATTGTTGGCCCAATCTGAATCTGAGTAGCCACACACAATTGTATTGCCTTTTCCAGTATAACACAAACTCAAATCAGCAGTGCCTTTTAAATATTTCAAAACTCTTTTGGCATACTTCCAATGTTCTAAATTGAAACAAGAATTAAACTGGCTCAAGTATGTTACTGCAAATGCAACATCAGGACGAGAATTTACCACTAAATACATTAATGAACCTATTAAGGCCTGATAAGGTACATCAAAATTCTCATTCCCCTTGTAAGGTTCCAATCTTATACCAGATTCCATCGGAGTCTTGAATGTTTTGGCCTCTTCAACACCAAACTTTTTAACCAATTTAAGAATAAAATTTTTTTGGTTAACCTTAGTTGTACGATTTTTTCTATCCCTTTCGATTTCTAATCCAACGAAATTTTTAACAGGACCCAAATCCTTAATTTTGAAATTCTTTGATAAATCAGTAACTAATTCTTGTTTGTCATTGTCATTGCTAGATAGAATTAAAAAATCATCCACATAAACAGCTACTATTAAAATGGATTTTCCATTTATTTTGAAAAATAAACATGCCTCATATTTCGATTTTTGAAACCCTAAATTCAACAGAACAGATTCGACTTTCTTATTCCAAACTCTTGACGCTTGCTTTAAGCCATAAATGCTCTTTTTTAACATACAAACTTTATTAGAACGTTTACTATCTTTGAATCCCTCTGGCTGTTCCATGATGACTTCTTCCGTCAATTCACCATTTAGGAATGCAGTCTCTACATCTATATGATCAATGTTTAAATCTAGTTCTGTGCCTAGAGCAATCAACATTCTTACAGTAGAATTCCTAATAACTGGTGAGAATGTCTCAAAATAGTCTACTCCCAGTTCCTGAGTAAAACCCTTGGCCACTAATCTAGCCTTATATCGAACATCTCCATTAGAATCAGTTTTTAAACTAAAAACCCACTTATTCTTTATAACTTTCTTACCTACTGGTCTATCAATCAATACCCATGTTTTATTGTCCTGTAGAGATTTGTACTCAGCTTGCATGGCGCGTTTCCAGCGTTTTCCATCCTTCCTGGACATAGCTTCAACAACAGTAGTCGGTTCTGGTCCTTCCTCTTTTTCAGAAGAATGCAAAGTGTGATACACAACGTAGTCAGAAAAAGTCTTCTTCTTCCTCTCTCTGATAGGGTACCTTCTTTCATCAGATTGTCTCATTTGCTGAGTTGTGACCATTAATCTATTTGCAGAAGTTGATTGGCTTTGAGAATCAACTTCCTCGTCACCATCTTCTGATTCAACTTGTGGAGTATCATTGTCGTCTCTACTACAAGAATTCCGAGTTGACTGTGATGATTGATCATCTATGGTATTTTCTAATGAAGTGTCTTCACCGTTATCGTCACTCTTATCCCCTGAGTGATTCAGAAAATCTTGAAATACGTCGTTTTGTGGTATAGGATTGGCTGGCTCTTCAATCTGAAATCTGTCTTCTAAAAAAGTAACATCCCTTCTTCTCACTATGCAACCAGGTTTCCTTGGGTCGTAAAGTCTGTAACCTTTTGTATCTGTGCAATACCCCACAAAGATATACGGTTTGGATTTGGCGTTCCATTTGGTCCTTTTTTCTTTAGGAACATGTCCGTATGCAATACAGCCAAAAATCCTCAGATGACTGAGATCAACTTTCTTCTTGGTCCATACCTCTTCTGGTGTTTTGCCTGGAATGACTTTATGAGGTGACCGGTTATATAAGTACGCTGCAGTACTCACTGCCTCAGCCCACATCCTCGTATCTACTTTTGAATCCATCATCATTGTTCTTGCTTTCTCAACAACTGTTCTCTGTGCACGTTCGGCAACACCATTTTGTTCTGGCGTGTAAGGAACTGTTAACTGATGACGAATACCTCTTGACTTAAGATAGGCTTCAAATCTGGAATTCACATATTCCCCTCCATTGTCAGTTCTCAAAACCTTGATCGATTTTCCCGTCTGATTTTCAACCATGACATGGAATTCTTGAAAAACTGACGTTATCTCATCTTTAGCCTTCAAAAAATAAACGAATAATTTCCTAGAAAAATCATCAAGAATGGTAAAGATATATCTGGCACCACCCCATGACGATTCTGGCATCGGTCCACACAGATCCGAGTGCAGTAACCCCAACACTTCTCCTGCTCGCTTACTTTTACTCTTCTTGTACGAAAGTCTGGTTTGCTTGCCTTCCAAGCATGCTACACAAGTTTGAGTGTTGACTGATTTGAAGTTTACACCAGTAGCTAACCCGTCTTTGAGTAAATTTAAGCTGACTCGATTGAGATGGCCTAAACGTCTATGCCACAGTGTATGGTCATCCACCGCAGTCATCAAACACGTTTCATGTTTCAAATTTACAGAATACAATCCATTCACCCTAGGAACTGTCAACAGAGCATCTCCTTGGATTTTGCAGTTTTCGTCATAAATTGTGCATTTATCTGACGAAAACACTACCAAACAATTCTTATCAGTAATTTTGGAAACTGATAAAAGGTTGGTCCTTAATTCAGGAACTAGGGTTACTGAAGATATTTTCGATATCTTCGTCTGGTCGATCAGCACATCACCAGCACCTTCACCCTTAAGTTTTTGGTTGTTGGCAACATCAATGGAACAATCAGTTTTAGTAAAACTCTCCAACCAATCAGCACGACCGGTCATATGCGAACTAGCACTTGAGTCAAGTACCCAAGAATCCTTGTCAGTAGTACTCATTTTAGCACTCAGAGCGACAAGAAAATCACGTTTCTTTTTGTCGATTTTACTAGTGTTATTCTCTCTGTCAGCAGTAAAGGAAGAGTTTGACGCACTCGATTCACCTTTCTTTTCAGGACACTGATACCTGAGATGTTTCGTTGAACCACAACCATAACACTCATATGTCTTCTTTTCTTTAGATTTTTTGACTTTAGACTTCGAAAAATAGGCCGATTCCGAATTGTCAGCACCTTTATCCTGAACCAACAACTGGCCTTTGACATAATCTGTTGTCAAAGTGGTCTTGGAATTTTCTATTGCTATAACCATAGGATCGTATTTTTCAGTGAGTCCACTTAACATGATGACAGCTACGAGCTCATCGTCCAATGGTTTCCCAATTTCTTCTAATTTGTGAGTAACAGACATTATCTCATTGACATATCTTTCCATATTGGGAAAATCACGCATTTTCAGACTTAGCAATGTCCGCAACAATGTCAGTCGACGAGTAAGACCCTTACTCTTGTATGCATTCTGTAAACTCTTCCAAGCCTCCAAAGCTGTGTTAGCCGATCTGACATGGACATGACAACACGGCTTTATATTAAGGGTTATCTAAGCTAAAGCCTTTTTATCTTGCTCATATCGTAAATGTTCTACTCTCTGCTTCTGATCGTCGTCAATGTCAAGAGACGCAATGTCTTGGGCCGTCAATTCGATTTGCGCGTTATCCGCAATACACCAGTCAATGTGATCATACACTAACGCCATCCGCATCGCGAATTTCCAGTCATTATAATTACTTTGCCCTTCAAGCTTCAGAAGAATAGATTCTCTAGATGAGTCAGACATAATTTGATTTAATCAATACTCACCTTTTCAACTCGAAATCTATTAGGCAAAAAACTTGACCGAAACCGGCGGCAGTTTGACATGCACCTGCAACACAACGCCCGAATTTCGACACAACTTTCACGATCGAACACTTCCGAATACTAAATTCGCGTCAACTGGTCCCATAACCACTTGGGATTATAATTTGAAATAATCCACGCTTTAAATATGAATAAAACGTATATTAATACAAGAGAACATTAGAACATGAGAACATTAAGTGAGCCGTTGTGAACATTGAACTATTCACATATGATGCAAACACATGCTACTCGTAATGGTATCTGACGGCACTTTTCTTATCCTTATTCACCAGATTAGCACTAGTAGGCACAATAATAATTCCAACGATTACCACCTCAGGATCTTAAAGATTTCCTCACCTGCCTACGAAAAAAAAAAAAAAAAAATTATCAGTTGGTGACCTCAAACGCAAGATTTAATCTATGGGGTAGAAATCTATATGAAATGGGTACTTATGTATTATACCGACATACCGACCACACCCAATAAGGAACACTGAAATAGATATTTTATAGAAACGAACATTATATCATGAAAAACAACTCTTTAATTACAGAATTACAAAGATTATCACTTATGTATTATACCGACCACACCAAAGCCATATGGCGGTCGGCAGTAGCGGCTAAAGGGGGAAATCCACTACGCTCACTCCTCCTTGACATTGCTGCATTCTGGGCATCACAGGAAACCCATTAACAATTAATAATCGTAGTAAGTTTGTAATTGTTTAATTAATATAAAACCGTTATCAATTGATAATCTTTGTAATTCTGAAATTAAAGAGTTGTTTTTCATGATATAATGTTCGTTTCTATAAAATATCTATTTCAGTGTTCCTAATTGGGTGTGGTCGGTATAATACATAAGTACCGAAATGTGTGTTGGGGAGTTGATGACATTCAAGGTTCTAGATGATCCAGACATCAGCCGCGAAGATGTTGTGGATTACCTATCTAGTTTTAGAACTGTTCTTTGAATCAATTGAGAAAATCTTTAGAGTACTGTGAAAATGGTCTTGTGGAAGGATGTGTTAAGAGAGCTCTGTTAGGCGGGAATAGTATGACATGTGGAAAGGTAAGTACATAGAGGAAAGGTATTTCTACATACTTTCCGTATATTTATTACTTTTTCATGTACTTCATTGATAAAAACGAAAGTAGGTTCCTAATTACCTTTTTTGTTCCTAAAATTTGCGTAACTGCAAAACTCGCGCAATAACTGCACTGCCAATGCCGTCTTTATGAAATCTTACCTTCAGAAGAACGCATTTCAAGGTTTTTTCCTTGCAGCTGGTTTTTAATTCATGTTGCATATTCCCTGATTCGATATTTGACAAACTTGCTAATCAGCGGTTGTATTCGTCGGCAAAGCAACGACCCACCGACTTTGTTTAGGCACTTTAAACCAACAGCAAATCTGGTAGGACGTACGTACCTACCCAACTAGTTTCGTTTCTTGGTGTAGCAACAACCTGCCTTGTTTACTTTAACAAACTATCAAATCTCTCCTTTTATTCATTCAATATAACAAGTAAAGCTTCCTTAGTTAAGCATAGTACTACGAAGTGATAATAAAACGTTGATGAAGCTACCTGAGCAATGGCTAGGTAGGTACCTACACATCAGTACAGTCACCTGAGGAATTTTCAATCATCTTTTCTTTACTATTTTTCAGGTTAATAGTTATTCTCAAAGCCTAAACGAATGAAGTTCTTTAGTTTTCTGACACTGATTAACTACAATCGTTAGTAGGCTCCTAGTCCAATTAAAAACTTGTTCACTTTAGATTGGTATCGTTGACAGCAATCTACAATCAATTCTGACAACTTTGATTACATCTTCGGGTTGAAATTTTCAAAAATGTAGTCAAAAATTTCAAAATAGACTGTTTTTTTGCGATTTGTTGTGCGAAATAATTTTTTCAGCATACTAACATGTGGTATATTCGGAATCAGCGTAAAATTTCCTATAAGAATATGTATCAAGTTTTCAAAACTTTCAAAGTTGAAAAATCAGTCAAAAATCGAAATAATGCCGTTCGCTGGTTGTAAAACTCGGTAATATTTGCAAGAAACATTGTCCAAATTCAGATTGAACTACTCTTATGGAAGTATCCCTGTATAACCAATCCTAGAACCATGCTGTTTAAAACGTAGGTAGTAGGTGCTTAAAAAAAAGAAAAAAAAAAAAAAAAGGAATCACAATTGATGAGTTTACTCTGTGAAATATTCCGTCCTCCGATTCTCTCGGTCGCTCTCTTTAATGTTTTACGCTCAACTGTTTTAGGACTTGATGTAGCTTTAATACTGACTGTGGCTTAGGAAATATCAGCCATGAAATTATGAAGAAGTTATATTTATGTACGTACTAGCACGCAGACCCAAGGCCTCGCTCCGCTTGGCCGTCAGTAACATTAATCTCAAGGCCTCCCTCCATCGGAATCTATGAATATTTACCTACATTTGTCTTTAAATCTACAAGATTAGTTCAATAATAATAAAGTATGAGTACCTCCTAATTATTTTAATAATTTGATTCCATGTTTGTCTATCAAAATCATAAACTAAAATTTTCCTACACAATCAATAGCGACTGAAATGTCGAAGCTTTCTTCAAAAATTCGCTCATGGGGTCATGCTGCATGACTGGACTTTTTTTTTTGTTTGTTATTTGACTTGGCTGTTGAGGAGGCGAATGGACGGAACGCTGCCTGGTTCACTGCCTCCGAAACTAAAATTTCAACGGATGCGGCATCCTCTGTTCGCATGGCCTTCCTCGTTTGTTGGGGCCCACCTGAACCGGCCACTAAATCACCTGAACTGGGAACTTTCCAAATAGTAGGCAGGGTCTGCCCCAGAATTTTTACTGTGGGATTGACTAGGTACTTGATGTTATGTGTTTTTGAGATGTTAGCTTTTAATTTGGAAAGCTTGATTTTTTTGGCGCAAGAACGGAATTTTTATCTCAATCCTAAGGAGAGTTACCGTCTGGAAGGACACACACACACAGAGGAAAGTACCCTAAACCGGACCCCTCCCCCTAAAGTGGACCGCTAGTCTTCTGACACTGCATTCTTCAGAACTCTATCCTATTCAACTGTAAACAGTAGTTTAGGCATCTACCACTATGTAGTGGAGCGCACACATCGCCCACTTCACCTGTTGCTTATCAGTTCACCATTACATGTTTTGATAGTGAAAAAAGTTTTTGAGCAGTGCTACAGTTTTCGTTATTTTTCCCAGATATTTTCAGGTAAGCCTATATATCAATATATATTCTTAAATGGTAAGGTTCAAGTTCATTGTTTATCATCAAAACGTTTCATTTAGATATTTGGTTCAAAATTAATCGGGTTAACAAACTGATGGCTTTAGTCGCTTAAACCGGACCCCCTCTTGTTACCTAAACCGGACCCCTTGTTTTTTCATGTTCAAAGTCTCCTAAATCTGTACTCACTCTTACTCTTTTCAAATTTCGTTTCAGATTTCAAAAGGATAATGGGGAAAAATGATCAAAGAAAGTGGAGTCCTTCTAAATAATAATAATAACAATCTACGATTATTGTCGCTAAGGAATTAAATTACCTATGTTTCTGTTTAAAATACATTCTGTATCATTTTCTGAGATTGAAATCTTCATCTTATTGTATTATATTGTATTGTGAAATTATATTTGAAACTAGAATGAGTATTCTTTGATTTAATACCATTTTTAAATTTTTTTATTGTTATTTTGACAAGGGGTCCGGTTTAGGCAACTATATCACGAATTGAGAAATTGTAAGGTTTAATAAAATAATTTTTTGTTGTACTAATTTTGAATTAGATTTTTTTAAAGTCTAAGTTAAATGATGCTCAACATTACAAAGTAAATATTAGATGATTTTAAAACATAATTTGTTGGTATTTTCTATTTTTTTAAATTCAAAAACAAAACAGGGGTCCGTCCGGTTTTAGGCAATTTCCACTATATATTATATATATATATATATATATATATATATATATATATTTATTTATTTATTTATTTATTTACATACGAAAAAGCGTTAAACTCTAGGATTCATTTCAGAATGCCTCAAAACTGATTTTAATGAAGAAAACTTTCGAAAATTTTGATTGTAAAATATTTGAAGCCATTGAAATAGAATTTTCCACAAAATTCACTAAAAACCACGATAATTTTGTAAAAGTGATGCTTTCTTTTGATCATCATGCTTCATCTTAAAATTTATCTACTCAAGCTATTGGTCTTCAGGTTTGATGGACGAAATTAAATCAATTTGTACATTAAAATATCATTTTAATAATAGGACACAAACGTAGATAGCTCGTATAAATATTAACTCTTTACAAATAAAATTACAGAAGGCAATTAAAACATATACACAAAATCCTCTTAATGGTTCAAGAAAAAAAGAAAAATTCAACAATCATAAAATTATCGCCGCCAGCTAATGACGAAAACAAAAAAATGTAAAAAGGACGATTCGGTATTGTTATTTTAACTGTAGAAAAAGGAAAAACTATAAACATAAACCTGTCAATACGACAGGTAAACAAACGTTACACAAGGCACTTACGTATAATCTGTATGTACAGGAAAATGATAATAACGTCAAAATCATCTCCAAAGGTACATGTTTTTTTTTAAATCCATAATCGGCTCGATTATAACAACGTATAAAAAATAATTGGAGGTTTTGTATAGCATGAGTAGGTTCTAGAAAGGTTTGGTTCGGCAAGATCGCAGCTATTTACCCAGATACCCGAGTCTCGATGGTTTAATAGGTACCTACATATTTTCATTTATCATAATAAGAACGGACTGTACAAGTTTAGGAGGTAAGGTAAAACATGCAAATGGTGGAGTAAGGAATTAGCTATGTATTTCAAAGCAAATTCCTTTACAATGATTAGCGGAACAATCATTCGAAAATTTAAATGATTTTATCGGTAACCAACTAATATGAAACCTACACGCATTATAAATAATGAGTAATAAAATAAATTATATGAACTCCGAATTAACAAAACAAAAATGAAAAGCTTTACGATTTTTCTGTTTAAAAATACTGCACAAGGAAATTTGCAAAACTATAGGTATCTGATGCGGTGCAATTGAGCGATTTCGATGTTTTATTGAGAATACTCGTATAACAGTTAATTTGAAGGAAGGAATTTTCCACGTAGTGGATTTCAGGTTGAAATTTCAAAAGTTATCATCCAAAGTGAAGGCACAATTGAGCGGTTTTTACCACACATAATTTATCCATACAATCAAACCGGATCCATATTAGTCCATGTTGGGAGACACACAAAGATCAATTCAAAATCTTTGCATGTTGCAAGGTTTTGTATAATTCAATTTATATTATGAAATATTCATAATTCTACATATATTTCATATTCTTCTACAATCTAACAATGTGTTTCAGCACTTAAAGTGGCACTAGACGGTAGGTACATAATCACAAAAGAATGGTAAGGCACTAATTATATATTCCTTGTTAGCTCATTGTGACTTCCTTAGTAAGGAGGAACCTACCAGGAATTGCACGTTCGTACAAATTTATAAAATAAAAACCCAATTTGAGTACTGAGTGAGGGGAAAAATTAAATGTACCGAAAACATTTCGAGATAGCACGAAGCAACTAAGCATTGGTACCGATCAAAATACGCCACTCAAACGTTTAAGTTCTTATAAAAATGGAAAAAAGGAAACGTATGATAAATGAAGATGTTTCCTGACCCTCCGAGACAAATTAAATTCGTCAATTCAGCTGTTTATTCTATGAAGTTGGGTTTCAATCGTTACTAGGTATATTTTGATCAAGCTCTTCGTATGAATGAAAGGGGTTAGTACGACTTAAAACTGCCTATTATGATCTTTACGAACCAGATTAAGGGTTCATGTTTTGGTAAACGTCTAGAAACTCAATATTATATGAAAAATAATAAGGGGTCTATTAAAAATAGCTTGAACCCGCAATCTTGGGTTTACCAAGTGAAACAAGCAAATATTTCGTGCCTTTTCTGTTGTGGAAGACTCGACAATTGCTACATTAAGTATGTAAATATATTGATCAACAATTTTTGTGCTTAAATTGTGCTGAGTACATTTCACGTTGAACTTATGTTGGTCCGTCAGATTTCAAACGTTCAACCATGAAATGATTGTAAGTATTGCCAAATTATTTTCTCACAGCCTGATCACGCTGAATCACAGAGAACTGGACGAGCATTAGGTATGGTTTTTGTACAAGGGAGATGGGTAAAATGGAAGGAATTTGGCACGGGTATTCAGGTTTTGCTTAGCTTGAATGATATAAAACGAACATTTTGATACAAAATATTATCTTAGATTGGTAGATGATGTTCTACATCTCAAGGCACTTTAGGATGATTGAGGGGAGATTTGTACCCTATGGGATATAGAGTGGGCACGACCTGTGACAGAAATGGTAAGCAGCCCACCATTATGTTAATTAGTAGCACAGGCCTCGCAGGGCAATTAAAAAAGGGGGTACTCTCACTCTCTCGCGATTGGTTCGTTGAAGGGAGAGAGGGAAAGTGAGAGTGGGCCAATCAGAAGTCGGCGTCCCACCCTGTGAGGTCATCAGCTGGAGGCCCATCTGCGTCAGGCGGGTAGTCATCGAAGTTGGACGTGTCGATTACGTTCCTGACTTTGGGGAGGATCGGTGGAGTGAGTGTGCGTGTGCGCAGGCCCTCCCAATTGAAACCGTCGAACCACCTGAAAAATAATTACGATACTCTAATAAATCTAAACAGATAATAAACTAGATATAGGTACCTGTACATTTATTAAAATGCCTTTACAAATTGCATGCGTATCAGTCTCGCAAAAATGTCAAAATAACAAAATCATATACCATGGGTACAGAATGTAGGATTGTAACTTGAAACATGCTTTCCACCAACTAATTGTTGATGATAGCAAACAATATCTAGTCATAGCAACAATAGAGGGTTCTTCACACATCTCGTACATAACTACTATTTAAATCATTTACGTATTAGGTTACAATGTTGATCGACGGTCAGGTCATCATCAAAGGAAAAGTCCGGGAGTTAGAACCAATCAAATGCGAACAAAGTGAAGGGGATTTTGGCTAATCAGATGAAGTTAAGAGAGGTGAAGAACTATTAAGGGGGATAATTCCAAGCTTTACAGAACTGGACCTATTAATAGTGGAATATAGCATTTCCAAGCCAAATGAAACCTTTTCCAAGTCAAATGAAACCTTTTCCAAGTCAAATGAAACCTTTTCCAAACCAAATGAATCCTTTTCCATATCAAATGAAACATTTTCCAAATCAAATGAAACCTTTTCCAAACAAAATGAAACCTTTTCCAAATCAAATGAAACTTTTTCCAAACCAAATGAAACCTATTGAGAAAATGACCCACTCACATTCAACAGTCAGAAATTTCTCAAACTTACTTGTTTCCTATTCTACTAAGGTGAGATCCACTTCAGTAATCCTATGCCTGAAATTCATCGAATTTTCATTTTGTCAACGTCTTTCTATGATAGGTACAATTGCATCTACCTGCAACTTGCAGGGTACCTACCTATCTAGGTACCTCAGTTCACTCATTAGCGAATTTTTGAAGAAAATTAAGCTATTGTTCTCGCCTCAAAATTTGTAGAATGTGAATTTAAAAAACAAATTTATGCAGAAATCCGTTTCAGGCTATTCTGAATCATATTCTGAAGTTTAACGCATTTTTTAATGTATGTATGTGTCATTCCAGACGATAACTGTCCGTAGAATTGTGCTAGAAACTTCAAACAAATTTTAAAATGTTAAGGACACAAAACGAAAGTTCAAGTTCGTTGGCCAGCATGATCGGATTACATCTTCGGGTTGAAATTTTCAAAAATGTAGTCGAAAATTTCAAAGTAGCCTGTTTTTTGCGATTTGTTGTGCGAAATAGCACAACAAATCTTTTCAACAACATTTTCAGCATACTAACATGTAGTATATTCGGAATCAGCGTGAAATTTCCTATAAGAATATGTATCAAGTTTTCAAAAATTTCAAAGTTGAAAAATCATTCAAAAATCGAAATAATGCCGTTCGCTAGTTGTAAAAATTGGTAATATTTGCATGAAACATTGTCCAAATTCAGATTGAACTACTCTTATGTAGCGACTGAAATGTCGAAGATTTCTTCAAAAATTCGCATGACTGGACTTTTTTCTCAATAGGTTTCATTTGGTTTGGAAAAAGTTTCATTTGATTTGGAAAAAGTTTCATTTGGTTTGAAAAAGGTTTCATTTGATATGAAAAAGGTTTAATTTGGTTTGGAAAAGGTTTCATTTGACTTGCAAAAGGTTTCATTTGACTTGGAAAAGCTATATACTGAGGAATATCTTTATTTAAACATTTACTAGACCTGTCACTTTTCATAATTTCGAAATTTCCCCAGTACATAAAACACACACCTCTCTTTTGAAAATATTAAAGAAATTCTACAAACTCTTTAAATGACAAAAATTATTGTAATTATGACTGGATTCCCTAAAATGATTTTCAAATTCAGTTTTACCTTTATTTTCCCAGAAATCCCTTTTCATGTTTTCCTATTCTTTCACTCAGGATATTCCTCAAATTTCGCCATTGATAGGTACATTTCTGTTAAGCTTGGAATCACCCTCATCAGGGCCGTTTTTAGCCCCTCTGGGGCCCGGGGGCGAGCAATCTTTGGGGGCCCCCCTCTGGAGGAGTATCCCCCCCCCCCCCTCCTCCTACGTAATCTAATTCATTGATAGGTAAGGGCCATGTCATACGAGCGCTATTGCCGTCGCGCTGATAGCGTCGCGTTAAAAACGCTCCAACCCGGCAAAGGGGTTCTTATGGAGCATGTCATACGGACGCTAATGCCGTCGGCGAGTCCGCGTTAGCCGGACGCTGGGCGCTGCCAACGCCGACGGTCGCGCTAGCAACGCGGCGCACGTGACGCCGGGACCCTGTCATACGGAGCGCTAGCGCTAGCGGGACGCATTTGCCGCGTGAGCACTGGCAGAACAACTGGAATACCTAATAACATAATTGCCGCAACGGCAAATGCGCCCGGAACACGCTACGTATGACAGGCACCTGGCGTTGGCGGGACGGCATCAACGCGACGCATTTGCCGTCACGTATGACATGCACTTTTTCCGGCGCTATCTCGACGCTATCAGCGCGACGGCAATAGCGCTCGTATGACATGGCCCTAAGGTAGGAAATGGTTAGAAAATCACAAGAACACTAGCTCAACAAACGTAAAATTATATTTTATAGTTATTCAAGCCTTAATACAAAATAGAAAAAATAACAATGAAGAATAATTGAGTAAAATACAGTAAATTTCCATATTTTCCACATGGAATGTTTATGTATTGAATAATTGAATTTGAAAAATAAATCGGAGGCTTTTGTGAAAGACTAGGTAGACTAGGCAAAACAATAAAAACTATTTGAATGAAGCCTTCCTTGCCTTCGCTTCAGCAAAATCTCGAATCAGGTCATTAAAATCCAACTGATGGGCTACATCATTTTCAATGGACAATGTGGCGAGTGCAGAGAGTCTGTCCTGAGACATTGAATTTCTCAGGTAAGTTTTGATTAGTTTAAGTTTGGAAAACGACCTCTCTCCACTCGCCACAGTCACAGGAATGGACAATAGAATTCGGAGTGCTACCCAAGTATTTGGGTAGAGATTCTCAACTTTATGTGCTATTATGTAGTTAAGCATATTTTTTATTGTTGGTTTTTGATTTTTCTCCTTCCAATTTACGGAGCGATGAAGGGCCTCGATTTCCATGCAGAGATTCATTCCATCGATATCTTGAGTGCTATTGTGAGTCAATCGCTCCTCTAATTTCTTACATTTCTCCAGCAGTAGAGGGTGGTCGGGTATATTCTCAAGATCGAACAAAAATCCCCATGTATCCTTGAACTTATCGAGTTGCTCGAATCTCGACTCAATCTCGGTATTGACGAGATCGATCAAAGGATTGAAAAACTGAAGTTCAAACAGTTTTTTAGGTTCCATCTCGATGTTTTCTGAGCTCTCGTAGTCAAATTGCCTCTTAATTTTTGTTAGTCTCTTTTTATTGACAAAGGTAGCATCCGTTTTGAGCTTCTCCGCTAGCTCCTTTGCTGCCATTTCACATTCTGTTAGCCCATTTCTGCGGAAAGTTGAAAAAAAATCCTTGCACTTCTTCAGCAGACTGGTTGCCTCCAGAAGATCCAAATTCGGGCTTTGCATTACCTTACTGGCTAGGTTGATTTGGAATAGAATATTGTACCACGTGGTAAGAGCAACAAGGAAATGGAATTCCTTGATCTGAGAAGCTAAGGTGGAAGCTTCATGGGACACGCCTGGATCAGAATTTGTCATAAAATTGGACAGTTCCACAAGGCTGTCGTGCACTCCATCAATGTTATATCGTAGAACCTGGACAGCCTTCAGCTTGGCTTCCCATCGGGTATCACTGAGACGTTGCAAGTTCAAATTTACGTGGTCCTTCAAAATTGCCCACCTCTGAGAAGAGCAACTGAACAAAGTATACAATCGTTGCAAGATCCCGAATAGTGTTATTGATTTTATTGAACTTTTAGCCCCATCACAGAGAACTAAATTTAAACTGTGACAAGAGCAAGGGACATAATAAGCTAGTGGATTTATCTTGATACTACGATTTTGAACGCCAGCTTTTTTACCTTTCATATTAGAGCCATTGTCGTACCCTTGGCCACGACAGTTCTGTATGTCCAAGTTTTTTTTTTTAAAGAAATTTGAGAATGTCATTTGTTAAATTCTCACCAGTGGAGCTTTTGACTGCTATAAAACCCTATAGTGGTAGTTAGATTGTTCTGGTGTTGGTGAATCAATGATAAAATAAATACAATTTCACTTTCGACGATGTGAAAGTAGGTAAAATCTCTTTTTTTGACCGACTTCAAAATCGCCGAAGGCGGCAAAGAAAAAGGAGGTACTCGGTTTGGTGTGTCATAGGACGATTTTTTTTTTTTAAACAGAAAGACCCTTTTTTGAGGAGTGCTCCCCCTTCCCACCTTAAAAAATCCGGGCCCCCCTGACCCGGGGCCACGGGGCGACCGCCCCCATCCCCCCCCCCCCCCCCCCTAAAAACGGCCCTGCCCCTCATCCCCCATTCACCCGTCATATTGTTGAAACAAGATTGAGTAAATCTTCCTGGCCCTTCACTCCATCTGATTAGCCACAATCAGGGGCGGCTACTGGCATAGGCGCATGTGCACCCCCAGTCAAACCAAAATAATAATAATGTTTCAAAATTTGTATCGCCGGAAGGCTTTTACAAATAAACAATTTCATTTCATTTCAATAATGTTTCAAAATTTCTCCACTCTCATTTGAAGTCAGCTAGTGACAGAAGACGGGAAATCTAAATCTACGCGCGAAACAGAGAAGGTTGCGGTAGGGAGGGGCTGAAGGGGCTCACCCAACCTGACCAATCAGAAGCGAGCGGGAGCAACACATCGCTGTTGCTCAACCTCAGACTTGACCGCCTATCTCCGGACTGAGGATTTTCAGTTTAAATTGAACCGGGCATGTGAGATTTACCAATCAGAGATGAGTATTTCATCCCGAGATGAGCATACTTAGGGCCATGTCATACGAGCGCTATTGCCGTCGCGCTGATAGCGTCGCGTTAAAAACGCTCCAACCCGGCAATGGGGTTCTTATGGAGCATGTCATACGGACGCTAATGCCGTCGGCGAGTCCGCGTTAGCCGGACGCTGAGCGCTGCCAACGCGGATGGTCGCGTTAGCGACGCTAACGGACCTGGATGGTGTCCATCTTGGTAATAACATAATAGCCGCGACGGCAAATGCGCCCGGAAGACGCTACGTATGGCAGGCACCTGGCGTTGGCGGGACGGCATCAACGCGACGGCAATAGCGCTCGTATGACATGGCCCTTAGGGACATGCTCATCCACTAGGTAGCGACACCGACACCGAGTACTCCTTATAATTTTTATCAGTCACACATCTTCTATTTTTCTCGGTGTTATTTCATTTAGTGTTACGATTTTTTGAAGTTATTGAGTGTTGAGTAGATACTTTTACGATGAATAATTCAGTTGAGTTCATCAAGATGAACTGGTCCCTATTTGTCATCACTACTAGGACTAACGCAAACTTTGAAAATCAAAAATCGTTCTGATTCGGTCCGTAAGTTCAACCTCTATAATGAGATCGATTTTATTTTTATATTCCCCATTATTTATCTAGATGATGACTAGCCCTTCTCTTTCCCCATGAACCTCCCCTCTCCCTTTCCTACCCCTCCATGGCAAGATTTGCTTTCACCTCCACGATGGTTCTTGCTGGGCGGGTATACATTTCAGCTATTGCAATCATTAATTGGGTTAACTCCTTTGATGGTTAAGTATTTCAGAATTTCTGTCTTCCATTTGAGAACATTTCTCGTGTCTGGTGTACGTATTTAGTATAAAAGCACCTCTACCGTCCCCGCGATAGCCCTTTTTGATCTCTGTTCACCCCCTGAGTTTCAAGACAGGAGCCGCCACTGGCCACGATCCCCTCAACTTTGCTTGTACCTAATTTTTCTAACTTAACGACCATTTCCTTTCCCTCGACCAATAGGATTCAATCTCCCTTCACCTGAAATTATATAAGCAATGTTCTTTCTAATGTATGTTCAAATATTGTTTGTTATTGATGATGACCTAACCGTAGGAATCGATCTAACACTGTAACATTTAATGGTTACTATTTATTTTCGCAGAATTAGGCAACGTTCTTTTTTAACTTCCATTTTTCATTGAAATGGGTTTCCGCAACATCGTCACGAGTGGTTCCTACCTAACATTATAAATTCATCGATATAATTTTCCGTATGGCTAAAAGATGATATCTACTAAAAGTAGAAAGTAGGCAAGAACTCGTTAATTGCCCAAAAATAGTAAAATATTGGAAACATTAGATGAAAATGAAATTGATTTTGTAGAATTCAAATCATCAAATCCCGCCTGGGGAAGTGGAGTTCTACTTACTTATGTTTCTGTATCTCGCTGATTCCTCCTTTCTGGTAACCCAACCTCTCAGCAGGATTATCCCTGAAACAAAAGGACACAATAATTTAGCCAACTCACAATTAATGATTCAAACAACTTTTATTTCGAACATAATTCTTTAATTATGATCTTCGAAGTCGTTATTAGCGAATTTTCGTAAAAAATAAAGCTATTGCAATAGCTCGGAAATTTTTAAAATCAACATTTTTGAAAAAAATTTCCACTGAAATCCGTTTTGAGACATTCTGAAACGAATCTTAGAGTTTAAAATTTTCTCATATGTATATATATATATATATATATATATGTATACCTACAGTCATATTGTTTTCTTGACCACTCAGTATATACATTTTTGTATATATATATATATGTGTGTGTGTGTGTGTGTGTGTGTATGTCCTTCCAGGCGATAACTCTACTAAGGAATGAGATAAAATTCCGTTTTCGCGCCAAAAAATCAAGCTTCCCAAACGAAAGGACAAGTTGGTTGACCAGCATTTTTTGAGCACATTAAATTGGTCAAATTTCAAAAAAAGTGCTGAAAAAATCACTAAAAATGGTAAAAACGGCCGAAAACTCTTAAATTTATATTTTTAGTAGAATATTGCTCAACTAATGTTTATTAATTACAAAATTACAAAGGAATTACAAAGGAAGGGTTACCTACTTTGAATTATGATGACAATTGCCTTCAAATTTGTTTCGACAAATACACAATTTGATTTGATTTGCTGTAACGAGGTATTAGCGTGCAAGGACTGGAAATTATGTTGTCCAATGTGATAGGCCAGCTTATATAGGTAGTATGTTTTGGGGGTTTTCGAGGGTTGGTCAGAATTGAGATTACTCCTTTACGCCAACGTTTCAAACAATTTATTGTTCATCATCAGGGCTTAGGGAATTAAGTGTAGAAACACTATCTCACATCACACATTAGTTGGGCATGAAGCTATCCAGAAATATGAAATTATGAAAATGCAGAAATATAAAATGTAAAGTAAAGTGACAAAAAATACTTGTTTTACTAATCTAAAAGATTATGATCTAAAAGATTAAGAAATCTTTTAGATTAGTAAAACAAGTGTTTTTGTCACTTCACTTTGCATTTTCATATTTCTGCATTTTCATATTTTCATAGTTCTGGATAGCTTCATGCCCAACTAATGTGTGATGTGAGATAGTGTTTCTACACTTAATTCCCTAAGCCCTGATGATGAACAATAAATTGTTTGAAACGTTGGCGTAAAGGAGGAATCTCAATTCTGACCAACCCTCGAAAACCCCCAAAACATAGTTTCATTACAAGTGGTCGAGATCGTCATACATTGGTATACATGGTAGTAGCTAGAAACCTGAAAGATGATCCAGACATAACTTCACTGAACACCAAAATAAATGTTGGATAGTGGTACCTAATATTGACATTTAGTATAATAACAACATAATAACAACGTTTCTGTAATACGTTGTAATGTTGAAATAAAATAGAAACCGAATTTAATTAATTGTTTAAGAAGTTGAATCAGCAAAAATCTGATAGGGATTTACAAATTATTGGAAAGTAACATGAGATATTAAAAATAAATCGCCAGAATTAAGTTTAGAATGATAAGTAGTGTAGGTAGTATTAATGATTGACTAATATTAAGGCCGTATCACACTAGCATTTTTTCAGCTTCTTTCTCGCATTTTTAATGCTCGAACGTGAAGAAGGCGAAGTGCTTTTCTCCAAGATCAGCTGTGAATGTTGAGGAGGAAATAAGTGCAAAGAAAAAAAATGCTTGCATACGATCTGCAACACATTGGGACATTTTCATGTGTGTTTTCTTATTGCATTTATTACTAGGCAGATCTCACCCGTGCATTGCACGGCGGGGGGAACAAATGGTTGAGAACCACTGTTCTATAACACACACACACACGCGCGCGCGCACACACACACACGCGCGCGCACACACACACGCGCGCGCACACACACACATAATTGGCCACTTGGGACAATTTTCGTGAGCAATTTTCGTTAGCAATTTTCGTGACGATTTTTTTGTTATGTGCCATATGAAAGACATGAAAATGTCAAAAACTGGATTCTAGAGCCACTCAGCTGATCTGGGATCGGTCAGTTGTGTTCAGAAGTCCCTCAAGGGCCCACATACCAAATCTCAGAATCGTGGGATCATTAGGGAAAAAACTGGATTCTAGAGCCACTCAGCTGATCTGGGATCGGTCAGTTGTGTTCAGAAGTCCCTCAAGGGCCCACATACCAAATCTCAGAATCGTGGGATCATTAGGGAAAAAACTGGATTCTAGAGCCACTCAGCTGATCTGGGATCTGTCAGTTGTGTTCAGAAGTCCCTCAAGGGCCCACATACCAAATCTCAGAATCGTGGGATCATTAGGGAAAAAACTGGATTATAGAGCCACTCAGCTGATCTGGGATCGGTCAGTTGTGTTCAGAAGTCCCTCAAGGGCCCATATACCAAATCTCAGAATCGTGGGATCATTAGGGAAAAAACTGGATTCTAGAGCCACTCAGCTGATCTGGAAAAACAGCGCATTCTGGCGGAATGCAGTTTTATTAAGTCTGTCAGGTTAGGGCTCCTAGGGGTTTTCCATTGGATTGTTACCTTCCCAAGGGTTACGTTTTAGCATGAGAACATGTTCTAATTTTCCCAAGTGAGTTTAAAAATGCTCCACCAGGATGCGCAATGGTCGAAAAAGCTGACCTTGGAAAAAATCACTTCTTCACGTTTAGGCATTAAAAATGCTAGTGATACGGCCTTTAGCAATATAATTCAAATGTGTATTATCTGCATCGGCTACAGACCTGCACAGTTTCTTGATTAGTACGGTGGCGTTTCTTGTGATGTTTCGCGGGAACTCGATGGCGTCGATCCCCTTTAGGATGATGTTGTACGTCTTCATCGGGTCGGCTCCCGTGAACGGAGGAGTGCCTGAAATAATAATCCAAGTATGAACAATCCGTCATCATCCTCTAATCCGTAACATGATGGTTATGGAGTATTACCTACATTAGTAGGCTAGGTAACGTTGGTATTAGTGGGATAGTATTCCGAGAAATGGTTGTCATGTTTCAACTTTAATTCTTAATACAATTTCATCATCTTGTTGGATTCCTTGACTTTCATTTCAAGTTATTTAGAACGTAACAGTGGCGACAAAGATTAACTAGAATCCTCCAAATGGTGATTGGGAAGAAAGAAAAGTCGACAAGTCAGTCCAAAGATGATTCAGACATTGAATAGTAATACGAACTACAGCCCAATCTAGCATATTGGCATGCATATGCATGTATTACCATTGTATTTTGCAGTAGGTGAAACCGTTGAAGAAGCAACGACAAAACTAAGTGTACTACTGTTAATACTATCAGTGAATGGACTAAAAAATGGCGTCTCAAGCTAAATGAAATAAAATCTACCCACATCAACTTTACGTACAAACAAATCAACAGTTTGCCAATAATGCTAAATGAGCAAGTGATACCCATAGCTAATACCGCGAAGTACTTGGGAATGACTCTCGACACAAAATTGAAATGGGAAGAACATGTTAAGAAGAAAAGAGAAGAATTGAATATAAAATTTTGGAAATTGTTCTGGGTACTCAGTATGCATTCTGAGCTCTCTTTACACAATAAACTTCAGAAGCAAGTTCTGAAATCTGTTTGGGCATATGGTGTCCAGCTCTGGGGATGTACCAAAAAATCGAACGTCAAGATTATACAAACCTTCCAGAATAAGGTACTAAGGAGCATTGTCAACGCATTTGGTAAGTGCGTAACGACGACCTCCATAGTGATCTAAAAATGGAAACCGTCAGGGGAGTGATCAAGCTACATGCGATTAAACACGAACATCGGCTTCGTAGACATACAAACCCTGAAGTTTTTCGTCTCCTAGACAACTCCAACGTCGTTCGGCGGCTTGACAGGATCAAACCTTAGTGACATCTTGTGACACAGTTTAACCTGATCGCTCCCACGGCCGTGTTTAAGCGAACAGCGTCGCCGTCGTACCAGGCCCGTGTTTAAGCGCAAAACTCCGATACAGCCCCTGGTCCCAGGGCCGTGTTTATGCGCGAGCCACACCATCACGCGATCTGAACTCCTCTGCCATCTATATGCGAGGCTAATGAACTTATTTTTTAGATAGTGTTTACTTGGGTATCCGAGAGACATCGCTGACGTCATAATCGGCCTTGTTAGTTTTAGTGTCACTCGGAAGATCGCAGAAAGATCAGAATGTAAACTTCAGAAATCAGAAACAAATGAGAAAGAGGGATGGGAAACACACTTATTCTCCTTTGCAAAACAATAAACAACTATAGTGTATTCCGTTTATTCATAATCTGAATCGTAATCTTAATGACTATATTCAGATGTTGAAAATAGAAATATATAAACAAAAAAGACAATGTAACTCCGAAACATTGTTTGGTTATGAGTTATGATGAAACTTAATCCACGTAAAGAAATAAAAACGGGAAAAAACTTGTATTTCAAAGAAAAACATTAAGTGAACACTTTGCTTGTCTAAATGTAACATGAAGTATGACGGGATTGGCGAAAATAGAGGGGTGAACGCAGCGCGAAACCGTCGGGAAAAGGCTGAAAAAGCTTGGGCTGGAGGGTGAGACGGCACCACAGTGTCTCGGGCTGCAGCGGGAGACGGTCGCGCGATCGCTCGGTAGCTATAAGGTTAAGGCCCGATCACACAGGACGCGTTATAACGTGACGTTATAAGAACGCGCGTTCCCCCCGACATTCGGCGATATAGCAACGTCACAGACGCCACGTTATTATTGGGCGTTATCAGGACGCGAGACTCAGTCTTGTCTGTGCTACTCAAGGGGTTTGCGGTTCCCAGCGTCTATAATTAATCTAATCTATAATGATTTCTGACAATGACTCTGATGAGGAAGAAGCTCTACTTCTTCTAGCGCTAGTAGATCGCAAGAATAGACGGTATTGGGTGCACCCAATCAATCAAAGGAGGGAAGAGCTTGGGGAATACCAACGTCTATGTCGGGAGTTGCGCTCACATGAAGATCGTTTTGTGGCTATTTCCGCATGGCGAGACAAAATTTCGAGGACCTACATGAACTACTAGCGGTGAGTATCCAGAAGATAACCAGAAGGACCGAGGAGAACGCCCTCAGCGCGCGATATTTTGTAATTTCATACAACCCGCTTGGCTGACGTCGCGTTGCTGAAAGTATCGCTGAAAGGTGTGTGTGACGGGGGTGATGCAATGTTGCGTCATACTACCGTATCGCGGTAACGCGACATTACTGGAACGCGCTGACGTCGCGTTGTGTAACGCGTCCTGTGTGATTGGGCCTATAGTGTTCGTTTCCCTTAAGAGCATAGCCATTGGGCTACTAACTCTATAAACTGTTTTTTATAGCAGGAAAGTAAATTAACTTGATGGGCCCACGCTCAGTTGTTGTTATGATTTTTTTTCTCCAAATAAATATCAATTTGAAAAAAAATGTATTTTGCATTCAAACAAGCTGATTTTTATAATGCTGATAATTTTAACTTCCATTTAAACGTTCTGGTATCGAGGAACGAAAACTTGTTACGCAAAAACATTAGGGAGTTGGACCCCTGATTACCATGTTGCAGCTTTAGTTGCTAGATAGGTAAAAACTACTAACGTTCTCTGTTTTCTTGTACTTTTCACGTACAACCCCAAATTTTCAAATTAATCAAAAACATTACTTGTTAAATAAGTGAAGAAGAATTTTAAATGCAGTTTCTAACTCATTCATCGACACTTCAAGAGTAATTTTATGGTAGGCGTAATAAGCATCACCCGCAGAACTACCCAGATCTCAAAGGGTATGGATCAAACCCCACCAGTTTCCCCTGCTTAGAATAGCACTATTCAGATGTGGGCTTAGAAAAAAATCTTTTCTACGCGATTATTGTTTTATTGTGTCGTTACTATTGTGTTCAATGTTTCGCATCTATAAAAAAAAAAAAAAAAAAAAGTTCCTTTTGAGCCTGACGGCTAAAATTAAAAAACATGAATATGCTTTAGCCGTACACGACTCACTCCTCGTCGATTCTCTGAACCCGACCCCCCATCAGCCTCTGAACTCTGTTTATCATTCTGCCATCAATCCTAAAACATGGAATCATGTTTTAGCTCCTCGCTCTCACTTTATTATAGAAATGATCACGACCATTGAGCTCTTGTGAGATGATGATCTCCTAATAGAAACTCGCGAGTAAACATTCACTTTATTATAGAAATGATCACGACGATGGAGCTCTTGTGAGATGATGATCTCCTAATAGAAACTCGCGAGTAAACATTCACTTTATTATAGAAAGAGGCTAAAGAGGCTACATACGAAATTACAGCTTCCTATAGTGTAAAGTATAGAAATTACCTATTAAAATGATTTAACCACCGCTTCACAAATCAAACCGTTCTCACAATATTCGGATCACCTGCTATGAATCACATAACCGAAACACCAGCTCAATGAAATCATTGGAAATTAACAAGCGGTTGCAATCATGTTCACAATATCAATAATTGAGAATGATCACCTGTGTGTAAACAATTATTCATATATAACCATGCTCATAACTCAGCTTGTTGGCCACGCACTTCGCAGTAGTTAATATAGTATGGTTGGATAAATCGAGAGCTTTCGAACGAATGGTCAACGAATTTTGTGGGATGAAAAACGACGAAGTATCATATCCCTAGCAACGACTCGGTTGTAAGCGGAAATCATCACAATTATTGGCGCTACTTTCGTTGCACTCTCGTGGGACATTTTTCGGTAGTTAGGTCACGGCTAAAGCATATTCATGCTAAAAAAAAAAACGTAGGTACCTACCTGCATAATGGTAATTTTGCAATAGACACGGCGCGGCGGATATACAGTGACCGCATGGTGGATGTGAATTGCAGGTTTATCCTATACTCCTAAAATTTTCGAAAACGTTCATGTTCGGAACAGATCATTAATTTTTGCTTCCTCACCAAGTACCGAAAGTAGGAGAGCTTTGCGTTAGTGCGAGAAGCCGAACATTTTCCCCCCTCCAACATCAAAATTCCCACTTGCTTTTTGCATTTCAGAGCTTGCTGTTCAATTTTGGTTCCGTTTCTTGGGTGTTAATTTCTATGGGTGTTATCACAGTAGAGGAGGGGGAACGCAGTTTTATCACAACCGCCAAAAATATCGCCAAGGCTGCATATTCTCATGGAATTATTTGTATATCCGTGCTAAAACTATAATTCCATGGAGTTTCTAATCGATTCTACATCGTAACTCTGAAATCGACTTTGTCGAACGCATTTTGGGGTTATCCAGAATTTCGATCAATCGAGGGGGTTAAAGGAAATCGGAGTTCCAAGTTTTGTAGAAAAGAATAAAACTACTTCTATACGTCCATGTTACAATAATGCGGAGGCTATATTGCCCACCCAACTAGAAAGACGACTAGATAAGTACCTAGTTATAAAGTGTTTTTAACTTTACACGCCCGAGTGTTTTAATTTTCAATCAATTGTCGATCTGGATTATAGGTAGGTACTTAAGTCCATACATAACAGGTACGTTTATTAGCTTTGCAGGTATAATGATCAATCATACGGCGGGATTAATTTTGGACACGGAAATCTATATTTTTTAAATTAATTCATTTTGCCATGGATATTTTTTACCGCTGGAGTTCAGCCAAATTTCCCGTCATGCTTTTCAAGTAACAGTAAATCAAGTTCACATAAAGAAACTTGGCATACAACCACCCTGTTGGTAGGGACGTGTAACTCAGTTAGTTTTCATCACAAGAAAATCGTTCACCACTCGTTTGAAAGCTCTCAATTGACCTCCAAACCCTCACACTTTCAAATTCCCCCTCCTCAAGTTTCTGACATGGATGGACACCGCTGGAGAGAAATTACGGATTTCATCCCGGTCAGCTGAATGAGCTAAGTACCTATATTATTTTATGTTCAACCTAGAAAGTTGAAATTTAATAAGAATTCTCTCTTGAAAATTAAGAGACGAATGAAATGACGGGCTCCAGCCAAATCACCAGAGTGAGCTAAATTCTGTCCTGAAATGAGATTTAACTAATGAAATTACGAACACCGTCCTGATCAGGTGAATGAGCTAAATTCTCTCATGTTTACCCTAGAAAGTATGTAATTTACGATGACACTAGACAAATCCATGTCACAAGTGTCAGCGTGTAACGTTGATAGTCCGCTATGACTTAATGAACCTACGGTGTTTAAGTTGTCTAACGGGAATTCAGTCTTTGGGTATGAAACACGTTCAATATATTAGTGCTTTATAATCAATGAGGAGGTGATGAAGCACCGTCTTCTAGCCTTCATGAAACATCACCTATTTACGATCTTCTTGAAACATTCTTATAGTGATAAATTAAGGATCAGATGTATGATTAAACGATTCGAGCACTCACCAGTAAGGAGTTCGAACATCAGCACGCCGAGTGACCAGTAGTCAGCGCTGATGTCGTGCCCTCGGTTCAAAATCACTTCAGGAGCCACGTACTCCGGTGTACCGCAGAAAGTCCACGTTTTTCGTCCATGCTATCGAAGAAACACGACGAACAAATAATTATTTACATAGTATTTTATTATTATATTATTGTACTATTAGCACAGAATTGTGGAAACCTTTCAGAGCACCATCAATACTACCCTCTAAGGCAAGATTAAAATAAGGAATCGGAAATAATTAGGTGACTCACTGAAGAGAAAGTACCAAGTTACGAATTTCAACTTGATTAAGTTCAATTCATTCACCAGGTACGGCAATAGTGTAAGATATCCCTATATCAGCGAAATTTGGCAAAAAAAACTTGCAATCGCTCAAAATTGTTAATTTCAAATTCAATTCAAATAATTTATTGTGCAGGAAACAATATGTTTATGTAAGCACACATGAACAACAAAGACAAAAGACAAAATTAGACATGAGGTGGCGTAGAAAAGAAAAACATCAAGTAAAAATTAAAAATATTTAGGTAAATGAAGGAAATAATAATTAAAAGATAAAGGAAAGTTTAAAGATATTCTGCATCACAAAAAGAAGAAGGGGGAGAGGAGAACGAAGGGGAGTGCACTAAATGCTGGCTACTATCGGATGTCTAGATACTGAACAGTAGCCTTCAAGAATCGACCAATGGAGGGGGATGCACAACCAGACAAGGGAAGAGAATTCCAGATCCTTGCTCCTGCCACCCCAAAGGACTTGGACATAGTTCGACTGGTATGCCTGATGACAGAGAGAGAGTGGGATCTAAAAGAAGAGGCTCTATTAACTAAGTTGGACAAATACATTGGCATTGAACCATTAATTATTTATGCAATTACTTTTAATTGCCTGAAAATGAAATAATCCTCCAGGGGAAGGCAAAGAAGGGTGAAATGGGATACAGATTGACGTACATTAACATTATATGCATATCTCAAGCAAGCATTATAGGCAACCACGAGTTTCGATTTCAAAGAAGCGGAAATAGCATAGGAGTAAACTGAGCAACAATAAAAGAAATGAGGAGTTACTAAAGCAATGGCAAGTCGTATTTTGAAGTTATTAGGAGTAAATTTAGATAAACGCCGGAGACTGAGGAGAGATCCTTAAACTCTCTTCCACACCTGAACCACATGGTAGTCCCAAGACATGGCCTTGTCAAAATAAAGTCCCAGATTTCTTACATGTGGTGAGTAATCACAAGTTCCTAAAAATTTCATCATGGAAATCCTTTTTGAGACAGAAATGATTCCTGGATTTGGAGTCGGTTCTTGAAGGTCGCTAGGCTGGGCTTTAATGAACTTAGCGCCCCCCAGAGGTGCAATGGCGGCCTAAGTCCACACTCATAGAGAGAGAGAGGGGTGTGACAGTACCATAAGAGATACAACTCGCACTAATAGCATATGTGCTATGTTGGGAGAAGATAATTTTCTGGATCCCGGATCATCATCTATCGCCAACCATAGCCTTTCAAGAACGTGAGAATTAACGCCTGGCGCCGAAGCGACGGACACACAGCGCATTCTCTTGGATCTTGCGGGAACTGTCACAGGGCTTCCCACCCCAAGCACTAAAAGAGAGCATATTAGACCATAATTATTATTACACTTTTAATAGCTGCAACTTGACAAATTTTATGAAAGTAAATTTACCTTGTGTCATTTTTAAATACTCCAAGGGAACACAACCTCTTCATATAAATAATTTCTGAGTGATCCAAAAAATTGTATATTACCACAGCAGATTCCATCCTATCACATTCAGTTAAAGTGAGTGGAGTGCGGCTTTGAAACTCCCTAGAACCATTAGGGAGTCAGTCTCCCACATCATTTTTTCATTTTTTGGAGCTTTAGCAACCCTTCTTCCCTCCTTCTCTTCCTTTCTCCGATTCCTCTCTCATCTCTACCCTCTACTTCTTAACCCCTCTTTCTTTTTTTACAACGTTCATTTACTTTTAACTTGCTTAATTTAATTAATTTTATTATTATTTTTACTTTGTCTTGAGTCTATCATATCACCTTAACCTGTCGTCGGGTACGATTCTCTCAAACGCCTTACTAGATTCACGTCTCATCATCTCAAAATAAATTGGCCCATGCGCTTATTCTCTTCCACCTCTTCTATGCAGCAAGCTCTTGTTCGCACTCAATTTCCCGTATCGTACAAAGCATGTCATACAATACATACAATATCAAAGCTCGTCATTCTATCAGCACACAAGCCATTTTACGTTTACCATCAAACAAATATTACATCCTCCAGCGTCTCAAACTCACCTTCCAAAATAAACTCTATACTGTCCCTTCTCCTACACTCCTTCCCTATTAACATATGCAATCTCCAACAGATCCAATGCCCTGATGATTCCTCGCTTTAGAACTATAATAAAATCCAAATCATTTGCAAGTGCTGGGCACGGGACTCTACCCAACTCGATCCGCTCATTTCCCACCATTGATCGGTTTGTGGCGGCCGTAAGAAAGCATTTTGCAGACAATCCATTTTTCAAATACACTTTTTAAAATGTCTTTCATTTATTAATTTTACGTTTTAGCGAATTTTCTTAGAAAATAAAGCTATTGCAATGGCTCCAAAAATTTTAAAATAAAACTTTTCAAAAATTTTCTTCATTGAAATCTGTTTTGAGGCATTCTGAAATGATTCCTGGATTTTAACGCTTTTTTATATGTATATACATATGTATATATATATATATATATATATATATATATATATATATATATATATATATATATATATGTATGTGTCATTCCAGACGATAACTCTCGATAGAATTGAGATAAAAACTTCGTTTTTTCGCAAAAAAATCAAGCATTTCAAAAGAAAGGATGACTTCGTTGGACAACACTTTTTGAGCACATTAAATTGGTCAAATTTCAAAAAATGTACTTGAAAAATCGCTAAAAAAGGCAAAAAACTGCTAAAATTTAACAAATTTATATTTTTTAGCAGAATGCTACTCGAAAAAAATTAATCGAACATGAACTAGGACATTTAAAAATTTAAGCACAAAACTATACTGAAAAATGTACTTGAATTTCATTAAAATGAGCTAAAAATCGATAGGAACACTTGAAAAAATCGTAAAAATCCACAAAATCGTTTGTTCATTGGAATATTGCTGACAAAAAGTTAATTTGCTATAAAATGTATAATGAAATTTTTATTTGTCCCCAAAGTGCTCAAATTTCAACAGAATTTAACATAAATGTATATATGTTTATTAAATATATATATATATATATATATATATATATATATATATATATATATATAATTCTTCCTACATCTTTTCCAAATATATTTGCCTTTCCTTTTTCCTGAGTTTCAATATCTATTTTCATTCAAAGTTTTATATTAAAAATAAAAATAAAGACCATTCATGGAATTCGAGGTATATTTATTATCTAGCATAATAAATAGTTTTTACCATTATTATTATCATCAGTTTTTGTTTGTTTGGCTTTGTTCTTTTATTTATTTTTTTTCTGTTTAAAATTACATATATATATTCCATCTATGTGATCTACTACCTTCTTTTATGCCTTAAAGCACACTCGGTTGGACCCAGGTTGTCTGACATAAATATATAAATTAAATAAATTTAAAAAATGTATGCTGACTTCAACTGTGCATTACCAGTAAGCGTTTAGCGAATCCGAAATCAACGAGTTTGACGTATCCGTTGACGTCTAAAAGAAGGTTCTCGGGCTTGAGATCTCGGTAGATGATGTTCCTTGAATGGAGGTAGTCGAACGCCTCTATCACGCAGGCGGTGTAAAATCTAGTAGTTCCATCATCGAAGTGGCCCTTGTCCCTAGAAATAAATAACAGAGGAAGTAAGTTTAGGTTGTATTGCAAGTATAGTAATGCAAGTCAAAGATGGACCTGCGATTTCCATTCATATAATAAAACGCGATAGACCAGAAGAAGGATACATAGATACAACATTTAGTGCGAATATATATACACACCTATTTGTACGAATGGCATGACACTAGTAGTGAAGGATTCTAGTCAGGGGTGTCGCTATAAGTACAAAAATAGTGAGGGGGGGGGGGGGGGGGGGGGGTATATCATGGAATTCCCAACTGAACCAAAAGTTTTCCCAACTCCAATAAAGGAAAATACAAAGAAGAAAATGTTGAGTGTCACATAGTGATCATATGATCACATAGTGACACATAGTACCTGCTACCTGTTATATACACACGTAAAACCCCTGTAAAATGACCATTTCCATGCGAGTTGTTTTACGAAAATTGCATAACATATAATTTGTAGTAAGACCTCAATATTAGTTTTAGATTAAGACTAGGTATAATTATTGTCATTATTTGACACTTGGAGAATGTGTAAATTTAAAACTTCCGGATATCAATAAAAACACAATGTGATCTGCTTATTACTAAATCAGATATTTAGGTGTTTACATTTTTTGAATTGAAACAATAATTATAAATTGGGAATAATAATAAGAAAAAAATACAATTATTAAAAGTTTCATCTCTCACTGAGTTTCTATTGGAAGTGGATATGTCAATTTTCTGAATCATATTCTGAATTTTAACGCATTTTTTAATGTATGTATGTATGTATGTATGTATGTATGTATATATGTATGTGTCATTCCAGACGATAACTGTCCGTAGAATTGTGCTAGAAACTTCAAACAAATTTTAAAATGTTAAGGACACAAAACGAAAGTACAAGTTCGTTGGCCAGCATGATCGGATTACATCTTCGGGTTGAAATTTTCAAAAATGTCAAAATTTTCAAAATAGCCTGTTTTTTGCGATTTCTGGTGCGAAATAATTTTTTCAGCATACTAACATGTGGTATATTCGGAATCAGCGTAAAATTTCCTATAAGAATATGTATCAAGTTTTCAAAAATTTCAAAGTTGAAAAATCGGTCAAGAAATCTCTACACGATCAATAACGACTGAAATGTCGAAGATTTCTTCAAAAATTCGCTCATGGGGTCATGCTGCATGACTGGACTTTTTTTCATATGTTTCACTACTGAATGATCTCCATTGAACTAAAGGGTGGATTCGGATGGGTGTGAAAAATGTTTTTGGAAGAAACTACTAGTAGAACAAAAATAAAGTAAAACCGCGCAATTTTCTATCTTAATCCGTTTTCGAGATATAAAATGGGAAACGTTGAGGAAAGGTGGGAAAGTTAGATTGAAAAAATGCCAGTTTCAAGCACAAAATGAAAATAACACAAGTATTTTAAGAATACCTGGTACCAACCTACAGGAGTAAAAATGAGGATATGATTAGGATTAGACTTCCGAATAGCTTTCTTCGAAAACAGGTTGTATTTCCACCTCCGAAATTTTCGCAGCTAGGGGAGACCCCACTTCTATCCACCCCTGACTGTAGTCACCAACCAAAGAAAAATAAAATAATTCCCTTGAACGAAATAAAATAATGTTTTAAATATTTAGGTACCTACTTTGGTAAATTAAACGCTTGCATACGAGTCTGCAACACATTGGGACATTTTATGTCTTTAGTTGAAGACAAGTATGTGTTGCAGACTCGTATGCAAGCTCTAAGAGCCACTCAGCTGATCCGGACCCTGGGCATCGTCACGTAAATGTGCTAAAGAGACTACATACGAAATTACAGCTTCCTAGAGTGTAAAACATAGAAATTAGCTTTAAGAGCCACTCATCTGATCCGGACCCTGGGCATCGTCAAATAAATGTCCTAAAGAGGCTACATACGAAATTACAGCTTCCTAGAGTGTAAAGCATAGAAATTACCTATTAAAATGATTTAACCATCGCTTCACAAATCAAACCGTTCTCGCAATATTTGGATCACCTGCTATGAATCAAATCATCGAAACACCAGCTCAATGAAATCATCAGAAATTAACAAGCGGTGGCAATCATGTTCACAATATCAATTATTGAGAATGATCACCTGAGTGTACACAATTATTCAAATAATCTTGCTCATAACTCAGTTTGTTGGCCACGCACTTCGCAGCAGTTAACATAATATGGTTGGATAAATCGAGAGCTTTCGAACGAATGGTCAACGAATTTCGTGGGATGAAAAACGACGAAGTACCATTTCCCTAGCAGCGACTCGGTTGTAAGCGGAAATCATCAAAAAATATTTTCGTGAGCAATTTTCCGTGACGTTTTTTTAGTTTATGTGCCATAGCAAAGACATAAAATGTCAAAAGTGCATAAATTTGGCTCAGCTGTCTTTGCTGCTCTCATCCCCTCACTTTCGCTTTGACAAACATATTTTCTTTCTGACCTGTTTTGATGACTTTTCTATTCCTCTGTGAATGCTATTTATATGCTGAATATCTGCATGGATCGATGAAAATACACAAGCGTATCACGGGTGAATAACAAGATAAGATATGGACAAGATACCACGTGACAATACATTATACACGTGATTCGAGAATCCACGTGACCGAGCCTTCTCGCACGTTCTCTGGCGCGTCAATCTAACTGGCGCTCTGTCTCACCTAAGACTTAACATCGGCTCAATTTATTGTTTATTATCGTCCAAACAGCACTTGTATAGCCATGGAACTGTAGCTGAAATTAAAAAACCCAACTTTCTCCGGGCCGCACAGTATTTCGATCCTGTGGGTTTTGGTAGGAAAAATTCCAAAACCACGAAAAACGATAGTAATATATACTGCGGTTCTATTACCCTATCTTATAGCGTTAACTAATAGAAATAGGATAAATAGAGAAGAAAAAAATCATATTGAGGACTAATTGTGTCATGGATGAAGTTAGCTAAAAATACTAATACGGTGATTTTGCTCTAATGGAGGGTAATTTTGCATCAATTAATTAAAATCCACGGAATATTCAATTCCATGTTATATTTAGAAACTAGGAAGAATAAATCAACGTACTTCACTCGGCTTTTATGTTTCACAGCCATTTATGTCACACCGTTCCAAATTATGCGAATTGCTACCGAAAATGAGAGAAAATTAATAATTACAGAGGTTTGCGGAATAAACAGGTTGCACATTTTAATTCTGAATTTAAAGTCTGTCTGTAAAGAATACTTTAGTATCGAGTCTTGACAAACCGGTACCTACTCATATATATTTTTTTAATTTACAACTTTATACCACTCATTTTCATATCCATTTTCTGATAAGAAGAGATAGAAATTAAAAATTAATATTAAAAAGTTGAGAATATTATTCGTTAAAACCTTCGGTAGAGTCATGTCAGTCCAAACCAAGATGATCAGAAGAAGGGGAAAAATCAAATATTAGATTTCAGAGGGATAATGTCCTAATTCCGCACAGCAGTTTTCTATATAGTGCTCGTTCAAGTGTGGGCACAAAGATACCCAGAGAGAGTTATTCCAAGTAAATATATTCGATTTGAGACCGTTACCTACCCCCTGATGCTTAAGACTTTTTTTTCCGACTACTTTTTTAAAACTCTTTTCCATCTGAAACACATTAGTCGAAACACTGCCGTTAGGGTTGTATTACAAGAATTTTGTAATACAAAATTAGTTGGTTGGTCATCACAATGCTTTGGTCACCTCTGTTGCATCAAAAGCGAAAACTCTAATAAATACCTACGTATTTTTTGACAATGATTTGTTTAAGATAGTTTTGTCAGTGCCGCTCTGAGAGTAGCCTCAATCGATTCCACTCGCCTAAAACTTACCAAACACGCATTTTCTGAGAGGTTTCGTTCGACGTCGCCAATGATATTCTCGCCACATCGAGTCCGATCAAAACTAAAAAGTACACAGTACATTACGGGTGTCTCTAAGGAGTACATTTACCAAATTGCATACCGATAGCTCCAAAATTGCGGCCTCTTGACACGGAACAGACTGACTAATGCAGGCCAAGTCAAAGCAGAAACTCGCTTCATTTGTCAAATATAGGTAGGTAACAATAATTTCCATTTTACTCCATGCTACTCAAACAGGACATAATTTAATGAGAGAATCATAAGCATGCATAGTACGTCAACCAGTTGTCACTTGCATGCATTGCTGCTTTTTCCAGCTCCAATAATTTGATACCAATCAATTATTGCTGTAGTATGGCACGATTAATAGAAAATAATGAATGAAGACGCCATCACAACTCTTACACCAACATCATCGCCTACTGACGCCTTCAATAAATTCTCCTATATTATCAAAATAAATTAATTTGAATGAGAGAAGCATTTCGAAATATTAACTAAAAGATTTCTAAAGGAAGGAATTGTTTGTAAAAGGAAAAACGCACAAATATGATAGCCTTTCAACAGAAGGGCGGAGAAAGTTCCAGCTGTGAACCAATTGCCTTATTTCCAGAGTGGCTGTCTAATTTTATCTTCAAATATTTACTTCATAGTCGCATGTTACGTAAATAGGAACGTTACGTGTGAGGAACTTCCCAATAACTGTGTAGACTGTATCAATCTTCTACTAATTGTCAGTGTGTTTATTCGATCTATCTATATATTTGCTTCTATGGATGCTTTAGAGAAAAATATAGAGGTGAAAACTCATTACAACCTCTCCTTCAATCCTTGGCGCTTATATTAATCAACAATTCATGCTCCAATCTATCTAGATAAAATAAAACTGGATTTATTTTATCCACTAGTATAAAAGCCTTGATTAACTTTCTATAATCATACCAGGGGACAATTCCAACAGATAATTCGTTAATTGAAGCCCTAAAAACATGTTTTAGTTAACGCCTCAAATACAATGTATAAACCCATTGATGAAAAACACCCACCACGTTAATAATGAATTGGTTTGCACAAGTTAATAACATAACAATAAGAAAAAACATAAATTGATAAGCGCAACTTCAAATATGGGACCAACTATTGTTTTGAGTAGAAACCTGTCAAACTCATTACATTTTCAACTGAGAATTACTAGTAATACGTAATGTGTAGACAGTTATCTAACTAACCACTTTGACAAGTAACGTAAACATGTGTAGAACAATCATGGTACCCAACATTCGAGAACATTACCATTGTGAATTCATTTTCAAACTGATGCATGGGCCCCAAATGCGATTCTAGGTGGACAAAATTATTTTATGTCTTCAAAATCATTTTGATTCCATAAAAAAGTTATAGTGCATCACATTCTGCGTTGAATGCCGCCAAGAACAGTAATTGAAAAACGAGAATGTTATGGCGCACTCTATGTCCGATTTAGAAATTTCTACTCCTTTCCATTTTGTACTGAAGGCCATTTAATGATAATGGCCTTCAAATGATAATGAATGTTGATATAATATGGAAAAACGTAAAAAAGTATAATAAAGATAGAACCAGATGAACGAAATTAAAATGTTCTTTTCAGAAGATTCATTACATCTAGTAGTCGAGGTAATACCGCAGGTTTTACTGGAAAATCGTAAATACCTACATTCCTGTTAGGCAGCTGTAAGCAGCAAAACGGTTTAGATCTTAAAACTAGACACTGTGAAGTACAAAAGGCATGCCAAAACTCGGTGGCCTTTTTAAGAAATACTTTAAGGAATTTATCTGTTTAAAAATTGTTTTTATAACAATTTAAATTTTCTAATAGCAGTTTGTAATCTATGAAGGTCGTAAAAATGGGTACTGAAGGTGAGCATTTGTCTACTTAACTTTGGAATGAGAAGACATTCTCAGCCTGTCAGATTCGTCAGTGTCACTGTTTCAACTGAACACTTGAGAGGACATCAGTGGGAGGAACGTAAACGAGATAAGAATGCTTGTGGCAACATGATTAACAAGCTCCTTGTCGGTCCAAAGGTGAGTTTTACGAGTAATGGAAGGTGTTTCCTTTCCCCCTAAGTCACTAGGCAGAGTCAAATGTAACAGGAATGAACCCGACAAAATCGTGTGCACTTTGAATCATAATCAACATCAGAACCCTAATCATCTCACAAAATCGCTGCACTTCAATTTAAATTCAAAGACTGATTTCATCACTATATATCCTTATTGGTACCTGTAGTGGATTTATATAGGTTTTACTTGGCGTAGGTAGGCCAAGTCGGACATTTATATCCCGGTTATGCGGGTTGGTCCCCAGGTCATTCCCGCGAGGAATGTGGGTGGATCCGCCAAGATCAACTGGTTTGGCGGACTGAAAGGGGAGATAGTTCGTGTCGCAGCCGCGTGGAGCGCTGGGCTCGCGTAGCAAGTGCTGGGTTCGATCAGTTTGGTACTGAGCCGTTTTGTAATATTCCGGCCTTAGATTTATATCTGAAAGGGGAATATGTTGAGCTTGGCCGAGGTACCGAAAAGTATCCTTTGCTTTTTGTACAGTTGGAGTGTATTTGACACTCGGATCGGCCGGGTAAGCCTGCGTCGAATATCGTGGGTATTCGGACAGCTTGGTCGAATCGTAATGCTCGGCTTCAGAGCGAGTCTGAAAGGTTTCCTCGATCTTTTGTATAGGCGAGGCTTGTTCGAACGTTTCTCGAACGAATACGTCGGGCGAGAAGGCGATCCGGACGTGAGGGTCGCGCCTTGCGCTGTCGCTGGGTTCAGCGGATTCGCCGTGTGGCCGGTAGGGCGCACTACGTGGGCTACTCGGCCCGGCTTCGCCGTCGTCCACCTCCCCTTGCAAGGGGAAGTAGGAAGGCCGACGTTCCATCGAAATGATCGAGTTTTAGCTCGTTTCGATGCCTCTATGTGTGAAAAATAGAGGGTTTTGGAGGTGGACTCGCTTGACAGAGCGTCTTTCCAATGCTCGGATGTCAGGGTCCTACCTCGTAGCCTTGAAAAAGGCTTCCTTAGACGGTAAATTAGAGCGGAGGAGCTGAGTAATTTACCGGCGTGCCCACAGCGGTCGGTTACGAGCTTAATGCTACGAAACCCGGGCGACACGGCTCGGAACGTCCCTCGGGCGTACGAGCTAAAGAGAATATCGATAGCTGTACCGGGTGGCGTCCTGACAGATGAACTACGTTGGGCAATGAGCAGGATGAATAATCACTGGACTCGTAGATGCCAATGCGAAATCTGTGTGGAGAGAAGGTCTGGCTTGTAGAAAGCAGTAGGAAGCCGTTCTTGAGATGACTTCGTAAGGCAGAAGGTTCGTCAGCAAAGAGCGTGTAGAATTCTTCGTACTTCAGAGTGTGTCGTCGTCGAGAGCGGAGAGTGGAATGAAAATCGGAGGGCTCCCAGCGGGGTATTTATAGGGAGGTGGCCGCCTCCTGCCGCCTCCTGGTTGGTCCGCTTAATTTCATAAATTCGACTGTGCAATCTCATTGGTTCGCACAGTGTTTTCTCAGTATCTGTGCATACGATAGCTGAGTTGGTCTTTCGAGGTGGTTTCCCTGTGCCCGTCGCTGTGACGGGGTCCCCGGGGGTGGCTGAACGACCTTGAGTTTTCCTGTTTGAGGTTTCTCATTCAAGGCGACTTGTTTCGAGATGTTTGTCGCATCTCTCTCGCCCAGTAAATGTTTGGGGAGGTCGCCTTGTGTGTTATTCTTTAATATTTCACTTTTGAGAGAGAATTTAGTATTTTCTCTCTGGTGAAATATTTTGTTTGACGGAGTTGTAACTCGACGTCTTGTAAATATTTTTGTGTTGTGTCTACCTCTTTTTGGTAGCCCTGAAAAGGGCTGTTGACAAGAGGGGGTGGATTTCACCACAGTACCTAACATCTACAAAATTTAGGCACACAGACAGCCAACCAATTCTACCTATAACTTGCAGACTGGCTTCCCCAAATACCTACTCTTCAAAGTGGAGGTACTTTGTAACAGGTGGACCAGGTTCTCCAATCATCCACTAGTGTGTGTTGGAGTTGTCTCCTCTCTTGTTCCCATGCCATGAAAGTGACATTGTTACAGGTGGTTCAGGTTTCACGCTCTAGAGCAGGAGGGTGGGGCACAGAGCACACACAAACACTCACTCACTCACACACACACACACACACACACACACACAGACCCTTGCCCCCCGATGAATGGCCCCATCCGGCTCATGCCGTGGCATCAGCAGCAGTTTACCACCAGCAGTTCAAGCTGGGGGGTCTTGTTCGAATAATCAAGCCAAGTCACTGTCTATTCGGCAGGCATTGAGGTGGTTGTCCGGTCAGATTCTTGGCAGAGTTCACTGTTCGGCTGTGGTTTACACTGACAGTCAGGTGACACTGGCAATGTTGGCAGATCCTTGCAACCATTTACCAACAATCGAAGATATTAGAAAATTGATCTTGGACTTGAGAACGCAGTTCGACTGGAGAGTTGGAATTGAATGGGCGCAGGCGCATGTGGGGACGGAGGGGAACGAGGAGGCTGACAGACAGGCGAAAGAGGCTGCCTCGAGGGAGGATCTTCTTCCAGTACTATTTTCTCTCATTCCGAAATAAAGGGTGAAATTAGATCGTGCAGCTCAAGCATCTGATGAGTGGGAGCGGATTTGACAGATGACAGCGGATGGATCCAGCACAAAGGAAATCTTTTCTACTATTTCAGAGAGGACCAAACTCCAACTGCCTATTTCATGGAGATTAACGCTCCTGTTGAGCGGTCATGGGAGAACAAGGGCTTACCAGTACCGATTTAATCTTGGGCGGAGCCCAATGTGTTTGTGTTCTGATGCCATTCAGGACTGGAACCACTTGCTGTATCAATGCCCATTACTTGAACAAGCAAGAGCTCGACTGGAACGAAAATGCATTTTGCAGGGTGCTTCGTGGCCCACCCCATTCAGTGTTTTGGTGAAACAGTTTCAGGATGACTTGATGGTGTTTTTAAATTCCATAGATTATGATAACTTAATGTGACATTATCAAACGGTGATATTCAACTTAAGAAGGAACTCACATGGTGTACTATAATTTTGTTTATAAGAAACTATAATTTACGTATTTGAATTGTATATAATCATGTATTAAAACGCCTGTAATCGTTATGGGAGCAGGCTTGAATAAACTCTCATACTAGGGCTTACTAGCGTGAGAAAAAACACACACACACACAGCCAACTAATTCTACCTGTAACCAGTTTCAAAAGAAAACAGTTCTTTTTGTTCAATTATACGATTTCTAACCACCTATTGTAGTGAACTAGGAAAGTATCTGGAAAAATGGTTCCATTTGAGGTAAGAAAATCGTATCTTTAAAACTTGGTGTTACGATACTCAGGAAATAGAAGAAAATATCTTAACGCTTTGACTCTGAATCAATCCTTTATCATTATTGCTTCTCTCTACCCAACATTTCACTCTTCTCTTTGGTATTTCGTGACCCAAATAAGCAGCAAAAAGATTAAATAAGTCATCAGAGTAACTGAACCCTTTCTGCAATTACAGAAGAAACACCGGACAGCTGAACTAAATATTTTGCACTTTCCACTGAACCGAGGGGAGCTATTACGTTTATCAAATGATGACATCAGCTCCCATAAAATTGAGACGAAGGAAGCAGAAAAAATGACCTTTCCTGCGTCCTTCTCTTATCGCTCGGCAGTATTTAGGATATGAAATTCACGAGTTGATAAACTAGATTAAAGCCGATCACAACTGAATAGACCTGCCTCGGAGGATGTGATAGTAACGGTTGGTGATTATGTTATTCTGTGAAATTTGTTTTTTCGATAATGCGATGTCGATCATTTTTTGTTCATTCACCATTTAAGAAGGGGCTTAATTAAATCATCTTACGTAGTTATCTGCTTTGTTCGTTAGGTATGTGAAGAGTTCAGAGATCTGTTCGTTTAGTGTGTAATAAATAACTTGCAGCGATTTACGTAATTGCACTCATCATATCACAGATAGATCTAGATGCAGACGCTCCTTGGGTTTTCATCAAAACTTAAATTTTTGAGCAACATATTTTCTCAAGAATATCTCAAATAACTCGGGCTGAACATTCTTGATGAAGATGACTACAAAAACTTTATACTTGGTTGTAAAGTTGGTTGACGTATTAATTAGGAGCTCCATTCAGATACTCCTGTTTTCCAATCATTAAGTGGTAGTCTGAGGCCATGTTTTTCAAGTTTTCAACTCTTCAAGTTTTGGCACAATGGGTCAAAACCGCATTATGAGCACAAAAAGTTCCAGTCTTGCACCATGACCATATGAGCAAATTTCCATAGTTTTTCTCATCATTTTTATCAAAGTGTTTTGAAATTTGAGCCTTTGTGAGCCCAAAAATAGTTAAAATTTAAATAATGGCGAACATAAACTGTTTCTAAATATTATTCCGCTAAACATACCACTTTCAGAATTTTAAATATTTTTTTCTTGTTTCTACCGATATTACAGCCCATTAATGAAATTTAAGTCATACTGAATGTTCTTTAATGTTAAGTATAGTTAATTGTTTACTGACTTTTTCTGAGTTATGTCCTGCTCAAAAAATACAAATCTAACGATTTTCACCCTTTTTAGCGAATTTTTGAAGAAAATTAAGCTATTGCTCTCGCCTCAAAATTTGTAGAATGTGAATTTTTGAAAAAATTTTATGCAGAAATCCGTTTCAGGCTATTCTGAATCATATTCTGAAGTTTAACGCATTTTTTTATGTAAGTTTAACGCATTTTTTTATGTATGTATGTATGTATATATGTATGTATGTATATATTTATGTATATATGTATGTATGTGTCATTCCAGATGATAACTGTCCGTAGAATTGTGGTAGAAACTTCAAACAAATTTTAAAATGTTAAGGACACAAAACGAAAGTTCAAGTTCGTTGGCCAGCATGATCGGATTACATCTTCGGGTAGAAATTTTCAAAAATGTAGTAAACAATTTCAAAATAGCCTGTTTTTTGCGATTTGTTGTGCGAAATAATTTTTTCAGCATACTAACATGTGGTATATTCGGAATCAGCGTAAAATTTCCTATAAGAATATGTAGGTAACAAGTTTTAAAAAATTTCAAAGTTGAAAAATCAGTCAAAAATTGAAATAATGCCGTTCGCTGGTTGTAAAAATCGGTAATATTCTTCAAAAATTCGCTCATGGGGTCATGCTGCATGACTGCACATTTTTTTGAAATTTGCGTAATTTAATGTGAATTGTCAAGATGAGAGTTGATAATTGGTTCGCAGTTGAGTGGCCAGAGATTAGCATTTACGTTTAAGGCTGGAGTAAAAGCCCTTGCTATATGAAAAAGTTTACCCTTTACACTCTCCTTCCAACATTTGTTTCATTTGTATGCATACTAACCTTTTTATAGCGTCGTAATGCTATAATTATTAGTCATTAGAGAGTTCCTAAAGACGATTTTTAACGGTACGGTGAAGCTAATGACGTTAGTGAGCATGTTCTGCGCATGCGTGCGCGCATGCGCATTATAACGGTGTGAATTTACGTTTTGGCGCTAAACTAAGACCGTACTAGGCCGGTAAACAACGGTACTCAGTCAAAACGGTCATGAACGTAACTTCTCGCCATTGGGGTAAAATAACCTTACAGGATGGTAACACTTTCTCGATATCGCCTGTCAACAAAACATTGGATTACACTCATGCCCATGAACAAACTACAATAGTATGTTGTTTCTGCATAAACCTGTGCGTCAAAACCATTCTGTGGAAGATTGAAAATGATTTGCGTTGACTTGCTAAGACCATTGTAAACGTTTGCCTGTTCGATTTTCCATAGGTAGGTATGTACGTACGGTGATTAAGATAGGTTCCTACAGCGCTCATGCCAAACATCCTCTTGAGATCTGTCAGACGATTGGGGTATGATAATCGTCGCAAGAGAATACAAAGAGCAGAAGTGCCAGGCACTTTATATCCCTTGGATCGAACGATTTCAGGTACCCCGAGACGTACCAACAACAAATCAATATCAGGTTTCCGAAATCGAAACTGGAGAAGAGCATCTTCTTCCGACATTCCGTCAAGTGAAAATCTTCCAAACTCCTCTGCTAACTGACGAGGAATTCGAGGTAGGCCCTCGTTTTCCACGAAGTTATCCAAAACGAGTATTTAAACTCTTCGGCGGAGATAAGGCCCACGGGATATAGATGCATGAAGCGATCCATAACAAAATCGTTCTCTTCAAAATAGAGAAAAGTAAAAATAAATAGATATATAAATAGAAAATACAGAAAAAGGAGCAATCAAAACAGCAATCAACTAGATAAAACTAACGGTGAATGGGAAAATTGGCGTCACTTTTCAATTCAGCGTCACTTAAAGGTTCGTTCGGCTAAGGATTCCGGACGAGTCCAGGCATTCTGAAAGGAGAGGGGATAGGATCAGTTCGGTACCGTTCATAACCGAACGCCTTCTGAACTCGTACTGGACTGGTAGCCAACACTGCAACCTTTCCTTCATTTTTTGATATGGATATGTCTTTTGGCTGGGGGGACACTTTTTTTTCCCTACCGACAATTTTTTTACCCGACCGGCACATTTTCTATTGATTTTCACGTACAACCAAGGCGTTACTAGGGAAGAGTAACTCCCATAGTTTTCATAGTAGGAAAATCGTTCGCCACTTTTTGGAATGCTCTCATTTTACCACGACATTTCATGACCTCTAAGCCATTGTAGTGTCAAGGAATGCTGATTTATTACTCTAAGTTAAAAACTAATATTGTTTTGTAACCATAATGGAATAATCTTGTGAAAAGAAGGCACTACATGGTTGGTATACAATTGAGTAGTAGGTACCAACTGGTAAGCAGTAGGTACTAGACATATCCATGATCTTTTGTTTTTCCCATCAAGGGAGAAATTAAAATGCTTGATTTATAAGTAAAATTCCATCAAAAACCTGATAAATTTGATTCTCCACACAAAATGCAATGCTCCTTTCATTGTCACTAGACTGTGGGTGCGAGGACGGGTGGTGTATGTATTTAAATGTATTTTTTACGGTATTTGTCTGTTGTCTTCTCTCGTTTTTAGAGTTTCAGTGTAGATTTTTAAACGTTTACGAATTTGATAGTTATACTTCTTTGCACACAAAAACCTCACATATCAAGACAATTTAACATAAATTTAGTATAATAGGTACCAACCTACCTACCATCATTTATGAAAATGAGAAAAACATCAAGAGAAAACCAATAAATTTTTAGTCGCATTCAGTGACTAGGTATACATTATTATATTCCGAAACTTCATCGGACTCGTAAAAATCTGAGTCAATCATTTTAACTCAAAATTATTCAACAAAAATGACAAGACGACACACGCAAACAGTAAACAAAAATATTTAGATGATAAGTGAAACGATGATAAGACGATGTGATAAGCAAAAATATCTAGTGCGCATGTCTCGGACTATCGGTCCCGACGAAAATCTCAGGACTGGTTGAACTGGTCCTGGACGGTAATGGATGCCTAAACGAACAGCGGACTGTCGGTACTGGACGAGTCCTACGCCTAAACGAACGCCACAAAGGGGGCGTGGTCAGTCCCGAACCGTTCAGAATCCTTAGCCGAACGAACCTTAAATTATGGCCGTAGCTCTTCATCTCCTTAATCCTTCCATGCCGTTATTTTGCATCCGAGTTAGCTTCAGAGTGATTCGCCCTAGACAGACTGCGTAATGGCACTACCACTAACGGCATACCGTTATCAAAAATTTGTGCTGTTTTAATGTTTCTCTTGGAAGGATATGATATGGCATTGAGCGGAGCTTAATCCAATTTAAAGAACTTGGTTTTAGAACCTCTTGAAACTCATACGGTGGATACATCTTTCGTATGCAACCACGAGAGACATTTTATGTCTTTGCGCCCCCTTTCCCCTTCCTATAAAACCCCGTATTGTATTCTAGAGCCACTCAGCTGATCTGGGATCGGTCAGTTGTGTTCAGAAGTCCCTCAAGGGCCCACATACCAAATCCCAGAATCGTGGGATCATTAGGGAAAAAACTGGATTCTAGAGCCACTCAGCTGATCTGGGATCGGTCAGTTGTGTTCAGAAGTCCCTCAAGGGCCCACATACCAAATCCCAGAATCGTGGGATCATTAGGGAAAAAACTGGATTCTAGAGCCACTCAGCTGATCTGGGATCGGTCAGTTGTGTTCAGAAGTCCCTCAAGGGGCTACATACCAAATCTCAGAATCCTGGGATCATTAGGGAATCTCCGCGTGACGCTCCCCGCGTGACGCTTTTTCATTTATGTGCCATAGTAAAGACATAAAATGTCAAAGCATCCTAGGAACACTCTATTATGAAGTAAGTCGTTTAAAAATATAAACTCACCTAAGAATGGTCCATAGTTCACCTCCCAGGCAGGACTCCATTAGCATGTACAGGTACTTCCTATCTTTAAAAGTCTTATAAAGTTTGACTATGAAGTCACAGTTGGCTTCTCCCATGATCTCCTTCTCAGACATGATATGTTGCTGCTGTCGCGTCTCAACGATCTGTGAACACGAATGTGGATCAGCTATGAATAACGATACTTGCATAATCAAAATAGGACATACTATTAACTACAGTTACGTATAATGATAAAACATCTTTGAGATGATCCTCGCCACTATGCAGAAAAGGACACAAATTTAGCTAACAATTAATTTATCATTCCTAGACAGTTTTAAGGAGAGTCAGTAAAAAAAAATCGAATTTTATTTTTAATTTTATATTATTTTCTACTTAATTTTTAGCAGTTTGATAATTCATACCTGACTTTTCTTCATCTGCTTAAGGGCGAATGACCGCTGAGGATCGCCGGCGACCTGCACCAGCTCTACGCGTCCGAAGCCCCCGACACCGAGAGTGGCTATCACTCGAAGTTCGCTCAGTCTTAGATTTTCAAACTCCTCATTTAACCTGCAAAATAAATAATACTCATAAGATTCATATGAATATCCCAACCATTTTGGTTTGGTTTATAACCCCCCCTACTTTATTACTTACTACTCTTACTACTTGCCATACTTATTTGCTTATATGCTTTATTCTTATGTGCCTTGTTTACTTGCTTATCTAGCAATTGATTTCTTGTGTAACTATATAGCTATGGTCATAATATGTATTTGTCCTACCATTTGTTTGCTCCTTACGTCTTGATTTGTGGCCTGGAATGGCGTCTCCCCGAATTGTTACTATCTAGTGTTGGACTATATGCATTATCTTTCGCTTTTTAAGCTCTACTCCTATCTATATATACAGATATTCTGCTGCTGATTTTCTTTTTCAATTGCCAATTAGTCAGATTGTTATGTTGTACCCTCTACGCGATTATTTAGATATCATGTCAGTAGAACGAAATATTCATTTTGTGAAATTTTGTAGCACGTCTCTTGGCTTAAGGATTGTATCCATATGGGTCAATAAAAAAATCTATGTATACAAGCCAGCGAAAGATTTGGTTGCAATGGCATCAGCCTAGACATTCTTATCAAGAACCAGACTGACTTTATATTAGTGCTCTAATAACTCTTAATTAACTAAGCAATAATATTTACCTAAAGATTATATTCCATCTTTTGTAAATGGTTGATTAAATTGATCATTTAAGTCAATAGAAACCGAAGAAAACGAGAAAACATTGTTCATTTTCGAGAAATGAAGAAAAAAAACTGTACGGAACTACATACCTACTTATAAACTCGTAAACGAGTTTCACTATCTGCTTTACAAGCAGATACCATGTTACATGGATATGTCTTTGATTGGGGATTTCATAACGGTTGTCCTCGAGAGTTGTCCTCTTTGGACTGTAGGCGACGAAATGTAGGGTAAAGAATTTATTCTATTATTCTTGGAGACACAATAAGCATGCCTACTATACATACTATTAAAGTTATTTCTTCAATACAGGCGCTATCATTTTTATGTTCATGATAGCCTGATTTTTCATTAATAAATGAAATTATATCATTTATTGTTTTATTTGATAACGTTTCGTTCTCTTGACATTGAGTTGACTTGGTGAGCCACTGTTTTACTTGACAAATCCGTTGTATTCGGATGTTTATAATTTTTTTCCTGGACACACCAAGATCTGAAGATGTCCTCAGTAAGAGGATGAAACGTTATCAAATAAAACAATAAATTAAATAATTTCATTTATTTTCCCTGGGCCGCATCCCGACTAATTCCAACAAAACAACGGTTTACTTATAAGTAGAAATGTTGAAAATAACTGTGGAGAGAAGTCACTACAATGAGTTGTTGTTTACAGTCGACTGTTGTCAAGAGGATGATAATGTTTCCTATGGAGTGGAATAAATGATGCTACTGCTATACGTTAAGAATATTGTAACCGGCTTATTAAAATTGTTTATAGTCTAATCAACTTAGTTTAGGAATGTAGCCAGGTACGTAAGGAGGGGGAAATTGGTAGCTTAAGATGTGAACATTTATCACATAAATCAAGCGCTTTCCAACGAGTGGCGAACGACTTCTGTGCGATGAAAACTGCGGAAGTTCCATTCCCCTAGCAACGGATGGGTTGTACGTGAACATCATTAGAAATTGTGACATAAAATTTGCGTGACGAAAATTTTTGGTTGACCCCCCAGAGCAAAGACATATCCATGTCAAAACCGATTAAATATACACAGGTGTCAACATTTTCCTTGCATTTCCTCTGACTGACAACTTATGCAAAAGGCTTTACATACTAAAATACGTAATTACAATTATTATGTTTGATAGAAGTAAACAATTTGAATAATCTTAGAAGTTAACTCAGAAGTTGCAATTATTATGTTTGATAGAAGTAAACAATTTGAATAATCTTAGAAGTTAACTCAGAAGTTGCAATTATTATGTTTGATAGAAGTCAACAAGTTGAAAAATCTTAGAAGTTAACTCCATACAAAGGGTTTGAAGCTGCGTTAGGGTGCTTCCCGAAATTCCGTACTGCCTTATTCTTAATTTTATATTTATGTTCTCATTAACAAGCAGTAAAATGTATGCTGACTACACTATCACCGGTTTTGAAAAAAAAAGCCACAGTTCCTTTGAGCCTGACGGCTAAAATTAAAAAACATGAATATGCTTTAGCCGTACACGACTCACTCCTCGTCGATTCTCTGAACCCGACCCCCCATCGGCCTCTGAACTCTGTTTATCATTCTGCCATCAATCCTAAAACATGGAATCATGTTTTAGCTCCTCGCTCTCACTTTATTATAGAACTGATCACGACCATTGAGCTCTTGTGAGATGATGATCTCCTAATAGAAACTCGCGAGTAAACATTCACTTTATTATAGAAATGATCACGACGATTGAGCTCTTGTGAGATGATGATCTCCTAATAGAAACTCGCGAGTAAACATTCACTTTATTATAGAAAGAGGCTAAAGAGGCTACATACGAAATTACAGCTTCCTATAGTGTAAAGTATAGAAATTACCTATTAAAATAATTTAACCACCGCTTCACAAATCTAACCGTTCTCGCAATATTCGGATCACCTGCTATGAATCACATAATCGAAACACCAGCTCAATGAAATCATCAGAAATTAACAAGCGGTTGCAATCATGTTCACAATATCAATAATTGAGAATGATCACCTGTGTGTAAACAATTATTCATATAACCATGCTCATAACTCAGCTTGTTGGCCACGCACTTCGCAGTAGTTAATATAGTATGGTTGGATAAATCGAGAGCTTTCGAACGAATGGTCAACGAATTTTGTGGGATGAAAAACGACGAAGTATTATTATTGGCGCTAATTTCGTTGCTCTCTCGTGGGACATTTTTCGGTAGTTAGGTCACGGCTAAAGCATATTCATGCTAAAATGTTCGATAGCATAAGAGCGATGTTCTTGGCCCCATTGAGTCATGACGATAACCAAATGCTGGGACCGTCTCAACAAATTGAGAGGTCTCAGACTTTCCTAAGCCTCGACATTAAAAATGTTGTGTAGCTCTTAAAACCATCATACTTGTTTCTACTATCACACCGTGTCTGAGTTCGCCTGCGAAAATGAACCCTTTCAGACACAGATAGAACGAAAGATAGACGCGGAACAATTGAATGGGTGTCTAGAAGGGGCGTATGTTATTTTTTTGCAACTTTTCAGAAGGACGAAAAGTCCAGTCATGCAGCATGACCCCATGAGCGAATTTTTGAAGAAATCTTCGACATTTCAGTCGCTATTGATCGTGTAGAGAAATTTTAGTTCATGATTTTGATTGACAAACATGGAATCAAATTATTAAAAATAATTAGGAGGTACTCATACTTTCTTCTTATTATTATTAAACTAATCTTGTAGATTTAAAGACAAATGTAGGTAAATATTCATAGATTTCGATGTGCAGTTGAAATCTTAACAGTATCCTATCATAACATCATCAAATCTTGACATAAAATAAAATAACATACCGACGTCATATGAAAGTTCTAGGATTGGTTATACAGGGATACTTCCAAAAGAGTAGTTCAGTCTGAATTTGGACAATGTTTCATGCAAATATTACCGATTTTAACAACTAGCGAACGGCATTATTTCGATTTTTGACTGATTTTTCAACTTTGACATTTATGAAAACTTGATACATATTCTTATAGGAAATTTTACGCTGATTCCGAATATACCACATGTTAGTATGCTGAAAAAACTATTTCGCACAACAAATCGCAAAAAACAGGCTATTTTGAAATTTTTGACTAGGAACATTTTTGAAAATTTCAACCCGAAGATGTAATCCGATCATGCTGGCCAACGAACTTGAACTTTCGTTTTGTGTCCTTAACATTTTAAAATTTGTTTGAAGTTTCTAGCACAATTCTACGGACAGTTATTGTCTGGAATGACACATACATACATATATACATACATAAAAAAATGCGTTAAACTTCAGAATATGATTCAGAATAGCCTGAAACGGATTTCTGCATACAATTTTTTCAAAAATTCACATTCTACAAATTTTGAGGCGAGAGCAATAGCTTAATTTTCTTCAAAAATTTCAAAACTCACTTTTTCAGATTTTTTTCAGTTGGTTGATAACATACGCCCGTTAACGTCTCATTTTCAACACAAGTCTCTTTTCATTAACTGCATTTTACTGCAATCTACCGGTAGTTTACGATACAAAAACCGCTTCCTTCTCGTTCGCCATTTTAAACATACGCCCTTGTTCTAGACACCCATTCAATTATTGTTGATTAAACTAGAAAACGCGTAAACCTGTTAGAACTCTTAATTTTAGAAGGCGAAAAGATGTTTCACAACCAGCACAAAAACAAAGGGTTTGTTTTACTTAAGGAAGAGAGAAATCAAAATAAATCAAGCAATGATGGAGTCTTGGCTAAAATACCTACCTAATTATGAATTCTTGTTAATTTTTAGAGGTTATTCAAGTATATAATGAACTATGACGTATCTATGCACCTAATTAGATTGTACTCATTACGAAGACCATGGAATTTTTAAATTGAGCGAACGTTGAGACGAATTAATTCAAATCGGTAAGTAAACTGTAAGTAGGTACCTAGGAAGACGTCCTTCAGCATCCGCGGAAGGGAGACACATATAAACCTCAACAAACCGCCCGTCTGTTCAGGTATTCAGTTTTGTTCCTTTACATGAATGTTCTGCCGCAGCCACGACACGAGTCAAGGAATGAAATTCACGGTGATGTTCAGCGGGTTCGACAGTCGCGACATTACTGACGCGTCACGAAAAAGGGAGCGCTGAGGTCAGCATCTCGTCTTCGCCCCATAGCACGAAGGAACAAGAGTAAAGCGCGGATGAAGCAATTCCTTCTTATCGCCTTCGCCGCATCGAATATACAAGATCACCTGAGTTCTACTTCGCTCTGTAAGCTCTCAGAATGATTTGAGATTTTTAAATTCCAGAAAGCGACCATAAGAATTATTTAAAATAAGGAGTACAATGAGATCTGCAGGGGCATTTCAAGGAAATAAATTGCTTGACAATTCCTGGTTTGTTTATAGCAGCCTAAGCTTCACCAGACGAAAGCTGGGACAAATTCAGCAATCACCACCAGCTGGGACTTTCACCAGTATCCCACGCGCCACTCAGTGGGCCAGAAACCGGTTCCAGGTGGGCAAAATTATTTTATTAGCTATCTTACACATTAAAAAAATGTACGAAATCTTATGGCAATTAGTACGGCCGTTCTATCCGGCCATTTTTTTATTTTTATTTTATGAAAGTTATTTATGCAAAGAATTGTCATCAAGCATTGCAAATCAGATAACTCAATTTTTTATAGCTTTGACCTTTGATATTTCAAATTTTTTATCCCAATAAAATGTAGCAGGCTGTGGTCTATACCTTCAGAACGAGCGGTAAAACACGAAATTCCGAGAAAAAAAAAGTCCGATTTAGATTTGTGACGATTCTCTACATATGAATTGAGGTAAACATGAACAATTTTGGCAATTTAGTTGAATTTCTATATTTTGTATATTTGATGTTAGGTGCTAAAGATCTTTGGGGGGGGGGGGGGGGGGGGGGGGAAGAGAAATATGGTTTTCAGTATTTTCCTGTTTGATATATATATATAGGTATGGACTTTTAAGGTTTCTTTTTGAATTTTCTGTTTGATGATAAAAAATATACGTACTTTTAAGGTTTCTTATACATACAAGGCTATTTAAAAAAAAAAAAGCTCCAAATCGTTCCAAGAAAGGACTTGAAAATCCTTTACAAGAGAATTATGTGAAAGAAATGATGTCCATTTTATCAAACCATTTGCAATCATTTATTGGAAATTTCCTCCTCTTTAAGGAAGAACATACAAATCATTAATGTGTTTAAGGCATATTTCACACTGGTTAGACACGAGACATTAGACATCAGACCAGTAGACACGCGACACGCTTCTTCCGAATCCAACCCATTGAAATGTATGAGAGCTTTCACACTCAAGAGACGCGTGCTTCATGTCTTCTTGAAACATGAAACAAGTGTCTGAAGAGATCCGCCAGGTTGGAATACGGGGCAGGTCTCATTGTGGGTTAGTATTATCTGCAATGACAGGTCTCAACCTCACTCACTCACTGCTCGGGGTTACCATTGGAAAAGAGTTTCAGGCACCATGAACGGCTTATACTCTCCCTCAAAAATAGGCCCCTTTAATTTAAAAGAGGATTCCGCCGGTAACCCCGAGTTGGAGTCGTCGCAAGCAAACCTTTTGCTTAGATCAGCAAACTTTTTGATTCTTTTCCACTCAATATCTCTGAGGGAAGCACGTTCAATTATATGATGCCCAAATGCCTCCGTTCTGGATCTCCAGTACCGGTCGCATCTGCAAAGAAAGTGCTCTGCGGAATCTTCCTCGAGTCCGCAAGGGCACATAGGTGAGATATTGTTATCTATAATATTTAGCATCCTGGGGAAATCATAATGTCCAGTGAGGATCCCAATCATGGTTCTAATAGAATTTCTACTTTTGCTTAGAAGCCAGTATGCTCGTTTGGGATCGGAAGACGTAACGAGCATTCTGGTTTGTCTATATCTAGCTATTTCCTTGCTCCAGAGAATGTTGAGGTCTTGTGTGACGCAGTTTTTAATTTTAGCTTTACAGGCATTTTTGGAAATGCAGATGGCAGGAGATGGTCCCAGAAACTGTTGTCCTGAGCGAGCTCACGCTAAGCCGTCCACATTAACATTGCCTTCGTAATTTTCATGACCAGGAATCCATTTTATGGATATTCTGTTATTGTTAAGAAACAAATTGTTAATATATTTCTTTGTTTCCCAGACCAGTTTTGAGGTCGTGAGGGGGTTCAGGAGTGCTTTAATGCTGGCCTGACTATCGGTAAAATGTGAATGTTTTTGTTAGAAGTGTTGTGGTTATGTAAGGTGACCAGGCACTTATTGATAGCATATATTTCTGATTGAAATACAGTTGCATATTTATCAAGGCTGTAAGAATGTGCCACTTGAAGGCTGGGTATGAATACACCAGCACCAGAGGAAGGTTCAGATCCCCTATCTATCTTAGAACCATCGGTGTTCCAGGCTCTCAACCTGATGATGAACACATTTTGAGTGATAACACTATCGACAAGATGGCTAACTTGACTAAATACAAAAAGGACATGTCTCTTGTGTGTGAAAGGACTTGTCTTATGTTTCAAGTCGCGTGTCTACTGGTCTGATGCCTGATGTCTCGTGTCTAACCAGTGTGAAAGCCACCTAACGGTGTATGAGGGAATTTATGATTTTCACGGTACCACCCAAATAGGAGCACTAAAATTTCAACTTCCTAGGGTCATCTGGAGAGGATTTAGCTCACTCAGCTGACCTGGAAAGGGCCAATAATTTCAAATGTCCTCAAGAGTCTCTCTATCGAATTTCAACTTCCTGTGATGATCAGAAAAGAATTTGGCTGAATCAGCTGATCAGGAAAGAGCCCATCATTCCATCCGTCTCTTAGTGCTTCAAATAGTCTCCCCATAACATTTCAGCTTCTCAGGGTGAACGGAAATTTAGTTCATTCAGCTGATCACGAAAGAGCCCTACATTTCAATCGTCTTTCTTTTACTCAAAGAATCTCCCAAGCCCCTACGAGAACCAAGGTACAACGAGGAGAGACTTTAGTGTGAACTAGGGTTTAAAGATTGTATCAATAAAGGGGAAAATTTATCACTCTCTTTGTTGACATGGATATGTCTTTGCTCTGGAGGGTCAACCAAAAATTTCCGTGATGCAAAATTTGTGTCACAATTTCAGTGTTTTTCACGTACAACCCAGCCGTTGCTAGGGGAATGGAACTTCCGCAGTTTTCATCGCACAAAAATCGTTCGCCACTCGTTGGATAGCGCTTGATTTATGTGATAAATGTTCACATCTCAAGCTACCAATTTCCCCCTCCTTACGTACCTGGCCACATTCCAAAACTAAGTTGATTGGACTATAAACAATTTTAATAAGCCGGTTACAATATTCTTAACGTAAAGCAATAGCACCATTTACTCCACTCCATAGGAAACATTTTCATTCTCTTGACTAAGGTCGAGGACAACTCGAGGACAACCTTATGAAATCCCCAATCAAAGACATATCCATGTAACATGGTATCTGCTTGTAAAGCGGATAGTGGAACTCGTTTCAATCTACACTTGACAGCAAAAAAACCGGCGCACCCTATATTTTGTTATTTTTTCACCTTAGCTTCAATTGGTTAATTTTTTTTGCATGTGCCAAGTAAAGTCGGTATCTTATGAGAGAACAGCAAGAAACAGAGTGGCAAATAAAAAATACCCGTTCGAAAAAATCAGCTTTATTCACAAAACTTCGATGTTTGGACAAAAATTAACAAAACATTCTTCTGCAGTTCTCGAGTGAAAAAAAATTAAAAAATGAAATTTTTTTTTTAAATAAATTTTTTTAATATCGGGTGGTACCGTCCCTTGCTTGTACCACCGCCTGCATTCTTCTCGGCATGCTGTTGATCAAATTTGAAACCGTTTCTTGTCTGATGAGGTCCCATTCTGCGACCACCGCTGTCCTGAGGTCTTGGAGGTTTACAGGAGGGTTCGGTCGCCTTCGGATGCACCTCTCTAGCTCGTACCGCGCGTTATCGTCCATAAAAATAAAATTATCGCAGGTGTAAGGGGCGAATGGCACTACATAATCTTCCAGGATGTCAGAAATGTACCTCAGTGTGGTTAGACTCCCTCGGGGGTACACATGGAGTTCCGTATTCGCCTCTGAAGTGATTCTACCCCAAACCATTTCAGAACCTCCCGCGTAAGGCACCCTTTCAGAAATATTGCACTGAGCGAAACGCTGCCCTCGTCTCCTCCACCCTCTAACACGACGATCTGAAGCGAATAGTGAGAACCTGGACTCATCGGAAAACATTAAGAGTGCTGAAAGGGTGCCTTACGGGAGTGGGTCTGAAATGGTTTGAGGTGGAATCACTTCAGAGGCGAAAACGGAACTTCATGTGTATTCCCGAGGGAGTCTAACCACACTGAGGTACATTTCTGACATCCTGGAAGATTATGTAGTGCCATTCGCCCCTTACACCGGCGATAATTTTATTTTTATGGACGATAACGCGCGGTCACTCGTAGCAAACGTGGTTCCTGACTACCTCGAAGAGGTAGGCATGCGCACCCTACAATGGCAAGCTCGCAGCCCCGACCTCAATCCCATAGAACATCTATGGGACGAGCTAGAGAGGTGCATCCGAAAGCGACCGAACCCTCCTGTGAACCTCCAAGACGTCAGGGCAGCGGTCCTCGCAGAATGGGACCTCATCAGACAAGAAAGGGTTTCAAATTTGATCAACAGCATGCCGAGAAGAATACAGGCGGTGGTACAAGCAAGGGAAGGTACCACCCGATGTTAAAAAAATTTATTTTCCAAAAAAAAATTCATTTTTTAATTTTTTTTCACACGATAACTACAGAAGAGTGTTTTTTTACTTTTGTCCAAACATCGAAGTTTTGTGAATAAAGCTGATTTTTTCAAACGGGTATTTTTTATTTGCCACTCTGTTTCTTGCTGTTCTCTCATAAGATACCGACTTTACTTGGCACATGCAAAAAAAAATTAATCAATTGAAGCTAAGGTGAAAAAATAACAAAATATAGGGTGCGCCGGTTTTTTTGCTGTTTAGTTTAGTTCTAAATTGGGCTCTGACATAATCAAGCTCCTCTCATTTCTTGATCTAGTGGCCTGAAGTTCGTTGAAACGACAGGAAAATTGATAAGGTCAAAGATAAACCTATATTCCATTTTCCCCAACAAAATAGAAATTGATGAATCTATGAAACCCAAAACATTGAACACAACGATGGATTTCAACTGTTAAATTAAGGCATCGCTAACTACCAACTTAGATGGACATCCAGTTTTAATTTTTATCATAAGTAACCGCAGTCGAAAAGTTAAGGAAGGATAATGTTTATCTATTCCTTAACGAGTAGTAATCCGAATCCATAATCATTCGGCGAGATAGTTACAGATAGTCGGAATCTTCCACATCTGTAAACGATCTACTGTAACCTATTCGTAAATGTGAAATTTTTGAGTTGATATTTGACTCATCAGGTCTGTAGTTCGGTATGTGTACCCACTTTCAACCCAATTTAATTATCATTAATGTCATTAATGATAATTAATGTCATTATCCTATCAAAAAATGAATTAGACGACTGTTTCGGAAAACACGGAAAACCTCGTCTTTTCCGTGTTTTCATGATGGATTGAATATCTTCTTTGCGTACACGAGTATGGAATTGAAAAAGTTCCAGTCATGCAGCATGACCGTATAAGCGAATTTTCGTGATTGATTGATTTGCTACATTGTTTTGAAAATTAAGGACTTTGAGTGAAAAGACACTGTTAACTAAGTACCTACCAAATTTATGGCAAAAAACTCGTTCTAAATAATAATCCGCTATTTTAAAGAGATTTTCGATTTTCAACTTTTTGGCAGTTTTATCGAGTTTTTCGTACATTTTATTGAAATTCAAATACATTTTTTCAGCATAATTTTGTACATCAATTTTTGAATGTTCAATTTTATACTTAATGAACTATTTGAGCAATTTTCGGCTGAAAAATAACAATTAAACGATTTTTAGCCGTTTGTTGCTATTTTTAGTGGTTTTTTTTTTAGCACACTTTTTGAAATTTGACCAATTTAATGAGCTCAAAAAGTGTTGGCCAACGAACTCGTCCCTCCGTTTGGAAAGCTTGATTTTTGGAGCAAGAACGGAACTTTTATCTCAATCCTAAGGAGAGTTATCGCCTGGAAGGAAAGAGCGTTAAACACTAGGATTCGTTTCAGAATGTCTCAAAACGGATTTCAATGGAGAAAATTTTCGAAAATTTTGAGTTTAAAATTTTCCGAGCCATTGTAAAAGCTTCATTTTCTTCGAAAATTCGCTAAAATGGGGTCACATGCTTACTATTTGCCTTGTCAAAAAGTTCCCTATGTGTCCCCAAGCTATATTCAAATCCATAGCGTGTATATATATTAGAAGGATGTACATAGTTTAGTGGTCTGGATGCTCGCAAGCTCGCATCTCAAAAATACATAACATCAAGTAGTCAATCCCTTTGGAAAGATTCAGAATAGTTGGAAGAATAGGTGAGAATGATGTGTATTGTTTGGTGCAAGCTTGTATCTCAAAAATATATAACCTTATTTAGTCAATCCCTCAGTAAAATTCTGGAGCAGATCCTGCCTACCTAAGATTTGGAAAGTTCCCAGTTCATATAGTTCAGTTGCCGCTGGTGCCCAGTTTAAGTGAGCCCGACTCTTCGTCGGGCGTCCCAAGTCTGTTGGTAGGTACAAGATGCATCATTATTCAAGACTGTATCATCCTACACAGTATAAACATCAATCTTGTTTGGTCAGAGATCAACAACAAAAGGGTTTTAGGTTTCATTGCTCAACTTACTGACGCACAAATCGCGTGGGGACACATATGGAACTTTTTACTAGTCAAATGGTTCCGTCCTCTTTTTTCAATTCCCTATTTCTCGGACGTACGGGAAGGAGAAAGTTAATTTACGCTTGTATCGTGAATCCATGGGACAGAGGATTCGGTGGTTTCCAATACAGTCTTCAAATTCACTTTTTTATACGTTAATGATAGATTTAAATTGGTTTGAAAGTAGGGACACATACTGAACTACATCCCTCATCAGCTATTTAAATATCTCATCGGAGCTAAGTAGTGGTTTCCGTTGTATTTAGAAAGTTTTATTTCAAGCCTGGTAGCTCTGATAGCCTGATAGCTTTCACGACTTACTGTTGGCTCCAGAAGTTTGCATAAACTCCATAAGAGTAGCCAGTCAGCCGTAAGGACAAGCTGAGGAAGTGCAACCGCATCCCACAAAACAGCACAGCACATTCCAACGAGGAAACCGTAACAAACTGAGGCCCGAGATATCCCGCGTTTAATATCGTAGTCTTCTCGTTCTCCCTCCAATTTCTCTGTCCTATTCTTCATCCTTATCCACATCCCTTCTCTCACAGATGATTGCGAGGTGAGCACATCAAGGAGGGATGAGCGAGGGGGGCGTCGAAATCGACACCAAGAAGAGATACGCTTCAACGCCAATATCAATAGTACCATTGCCAACCGAACCGCACAAAAATGCCGTAGCTACTACGTCGAGCCTATATTACAATTCTTTTGAACATGTTATGGATTTTAACAATCGGTACGCACTCTGATTTAACCATGTTAATCTCAAGTGTTTTAGAAGTTTGAAATTTCTGCAATTCCCTACGATAGGTAAATTTTTGTTTTATAATTTTACAAAATCTTAACATATATTGACATAAGCACATAAGATTAGACAGAGGATAGAAAGAGGGGTTTAAAATGAATTAGCTCTGTCGGTAGGTAGATGATTTCCAAATTGTACATAGGTACTTATGAGAGTTCATCTCGTGAGAAATTCCATATCTAGGATGAATTCGTAACTTCGATAAAATACTAACGCAAAAATAATCATGCAGCATGATCGTATGAGCGAATTTTCTTAAAATATTACCTATCGTATTACAATATGTTAAATTGTTTAAAAATTTGGGTGCAAGGAAATTTTTGAAACTAATTTATAATAATAAAATTTGGAGATTCAAAAAACATTATGGATTTTTAGATTTTTTTGTGCAGTTTTCATAGATTTTTTTGTAATACAGAATATTAATGAAATTATTAGAAAATTCTATTTAGCGAATTTTCGTAGATAATATTTGAAACGATTGCTAGTTAATGGCAAAGTTGCATAAAATTAAATCTTGCGGAGATAGGTCACCAGAAAAAGTATCAATAATTATTAATACTAATTATTAATAATAAGTATCAACTAATCACTAATTAATTAGTAACAATAATATGGATTTCTTGGTTTCTCTTTGTCAGTGCATTCCCATTCTGACCATTAGTGGTAATGTTTAAATAAGAAATATGTAATAAATAAGCAGGGTAGGTGATAAATAAACAATCCATTAAAACCCTTGAAAATTTAATGTTCTGTCGATCGATCACCAAATTCTTCATTGGTGTATCAAACCAATAAAACTTTTACCGCGTAAACGAACATTTTTCAGCTAACATAAACCGATTTCAGTCATTGATCAAATTTATAGTTTCACCTCCACTGCTTCATGTTTTTCCTTCTTTATAGCGAATTTTCTAGAAAATGAAACTATTAAAATGGCTCGGAAAATTTTAAAATCAAAATTTTTGAAAAATTTCTTCATTGAAATCCGTTTTGAGTTTAACGGTTTTTCGTATATATATATATATGTGTATATATATATATATATATATATATATATATATATATAGGTATGCATATGTGTGTGTCCTTCCAGAAGATAACTCTCCTTAGGATTGAGATAAAAAATCCGTTCTTGCGCCAAAAAATTAAGCTTTCCAAACGAAAGGACAAGATCATTGGCCAGCATTTTTTGAGCACATTAAATTGGCCAAATTGCAAAAAAAAAAAAAAAAAAAAAAAAACCACTAAAAATAGCAAAAAAACGGCTAAAAATCATGAAATTTATATTTTTTGGTAGAATATTGCTCAAATAAAGTTTATTAAATATAAAATAGAATATTCAAAAATTGATGTGAAAAATCATGCTGAAAACTTTATTTAAATTTCATTAAAATATGCTAAAAAAAACCTATAGAAACTCCAAAAAATCTGTTGATGAATTGGTCGATGGAAATGTCCACATCAGCCCTCGGACTAATTCAGCAATCCAGCCTTGGACTCGATAATTATACTACTGGAATGCGCATTCCAGCTGCAGTTTCGTGGTTGCGGGGGTTCGAGTAAATATTTTTATGCCTTACTACCTACTATTTAGAACAAGTTATTTGTCATAAAATTGATTTTTAACAATTTCTTTGGCCTAAACTTGATCAAATATCAACTCCAAAATCTCTTTTAGAATCGCAAAATATTATTTAGAACGAGTTTTTTTAGAAATCCATAAAATTGGAAGTTAAGTTGGTTTATAAAGTGGTTTGGGAGATATTTAAGTCGGCTCAGCGTTAAAAAATAGGTAGAAACCGACGCCAAACTCGTATTTTCATATAAAGTCATTTTTCAAGAAAACCCTTGATTTCATAGAAAAACAGTGTTTTTCAACATTGAAACACAGTTTTCTCCTCTAATTAGCAAAGTAAAAGTAAAATTGACTACACCGTTGAAAAGGTGAAATCTTGGCGCAGTTTTTCTCGTCTTAGGGGGTAAAATCTGATGGAAGACATCTGAGCTATAGCGCTCCGAATTTTGACAGATTCCTTAAGATTTGTCAAGATCAACTTTCAGCCGGATTTCTCTCCCATCAAACCTGCTTACAAAATTTTGATCAGAGTGGAAGGCAGTTAACGCTCTTTCCAAAGGTGTACTCATTTTTTAATTTTAACAGTTATTTGAGGGAGTTGTGGTTATTTTAATGATATTAGGTTAAAAACACAAAAATGGAATTACTCGGAAACGAAGCCTGTAGAAAGAAATTTCTAAGAGGCACTTTTTGCTGGAAATCAGTTGTAGGATCGATGACCATTATATTTGTTACACCTTGTATGTAACATGTGTTGGCAGTACTGCGGCAGTAATAGGCCTTTATCGAGATTCGTTTATCTCCCAACTGGGGGTCCCGAGATGATGCAAAGGGCCATCGAATTGCCTGTGACGCGTGTGAGTTCAGATCAGTACGAACCTATCAGAAAATAACTCGGGACAGTTCAAGAATAACGACGGGTCACGGGTTTTTTCCTTTATTTACCTATCTGAACAGTTTAAAAGTGTTTATCTGATTTAGTCTTTTTTTTCAAAAGTAATAAAAAAAAAAAAAAAATTCATTCGTCGTTGTTATTTCGCTCTTCTTTTTTGCCTTCGGAATCTAACTCGCCCGTAACAACCAAAGAATCAGGAGATCCTTTTCGAAAAGTAGGACTGTAGGTCACGATATTTTAGTACTTGCGGAATGCGGAATGTAGATCTATTTTTATATATCAGACCGAACTGATATGTCAAAACATATTACAGAGATTATCTCTATGATGGCGAATTCCGCTGTTGACTAGCCACCTGATTAACAGTATGAAGATATGGATATATAGGAACCATGGCGACCTGAATGGCGAATTACAACCAGAAGCAACTTCTCAGTGGACATAGAACGTAAGACCATATAGATATAGCACATAGAGGACAGATAGGTAAGACGACCGATGCACTCACAACCTTCTGTTATCCGGGTCGAGTTTTGTGCTCAAACTTTTTTAGTAGGTTCTACTAACCAAAATATTGAATACTCTTGTTCGAGCTCATTTCAGAATGGGCCTTTAGGACACCCAAAATTAAATAAAATGTGTTTAGATTTGGGCTTTTCTGACTAATTTCCCTAGTCTTTTTCAGACACCTTTTTATACGTTTTTATAGTGAAATTTCATTGTATTTTTGCGTAAATTACGAATAAAATACCTACTCACAATCCTCGAAAATAATACCTTAAAAAAAACTTAATGAGGTGAAAACTGGAATTTTCAGATAAAACACGGTAGAAATGGTCATTTTGAATAACACAGTTGAAAACTTAAGATGTTTCGGGTGTCTTGAGGGTTGGTCAATGAAAAGAATATATTTCAGGCAGACGTTTCGAAATATAAATATTTCGAAACGTCGGCCTGAAATATAGACTTTTCATTGACCAACCCTCAAGAAACCCGAAACATCTTAAATTTAACCCAGTGGTCGAGATAACCCAGCCTGATAGTTGAACACAATATTTCTTATGAGAAAAGTCAGCGCAAAACCTGTATTTGTGGGAAAAAACCAATACTTGTAGGGCAGGTCTACATACAAGTGGAGCAAAAAGTTCCTACATAGAGACAAAGCGAGTACCTACAAGTGTTCTCCTGTAATCTATTTATTCCAGAGCAGAATGTGACGATTGGTACTTAGTGTGACTTGGCTTGAGAATGCTGTCGAGCGAGTAATGGGTAGAGTTGTTTTGATTTTGCCGCTGGTCTCTCTTCGTCATCTCGATTACTGCCTGATCTCTTCCCCCACTGCAACGATCCTCAGTACCTACTTCTCATTGTCAAACTACTTGATAAATTGTTGGAGCTGCTCACAATCAGTGGGATTTTTTCTATATTCGATTGCCGTTGTTGTCTGCTTGACAGGATTTTCTCCACCGTTTTAATTTTCCAGTGCTACTCATTTGGTGCTTATCGCGGGCTCAGCGAAACCCAACGTAACTAAAGCTCCACAGATACGGCTTTTTGCGCTGTCTCTACCTATAGAAAATATTATTTCCAACTGAAATATTGAAAAATGACGATTTTTACCTCAAAAAGTGTTTTTTATTGGTGTAAGGTGTTGTTTTCGAGGGTTGCGAGTGTTTTATTTGTCATCTACAAAAAAGAAAAAAAAATCTACCCATAGAAACGCCAAAAAAGTTTAACAAGGAAAGACAAGGTTAATTCGTCCAAAAAAACCCCAATTCAATCATATTTTATTTAATTTTGAGGGTTCTTAAGGCCCATTCTGAAGAAAGCTCTGACAAGTATCAATATTTTGGTTAGTAGAACTGTAGAACCCACTAAAAAAGTTTAAGCGCAAAAATTGACCCCATCAGTGGAAGGTCCCCTTGTCTGTGCACTGCCACGAGGAGGACGATTACTGCACACCAAACATTTTTTGTAAGCCTAAAGTGGGCGACGCTCAGCAGTACCTTGAGGTGGGAGGCTTTGCCCCTTTGACAATTATCGTCAGCAAGATGGTCGCAAGAACGGAGCACTGGGATGTTGTAAGAAAAACAATTGGCATCCCCCATGCTCAAGGAAGAAAATTGGAGTGGGAGGGGAGGCAGTAATAGCTGTCTCTCACATCATTCATATTGGGAGAATTTGCAGGGATGGCCACCCAGAACTATGAGGGAACGCTGTTTCAAGCTAGCGGTTTCTGGCCACAAAGCAGGCCTGGGAGTAAGGCTGTCCCGAAGTAATACAAGCAAGTAATGCTTACGGTCTTGTGAAAGATATTTTTTAAAGCAAATTTTCTTAGAAAATGAAGCTATAGCAATGACTCCAAAAATTTTAAAATAGAAATTTTAGAAAATTTTCTTCATTGAAATCCGTTTTGAGACATTTTGAAACAAATCCTAGGGTTTGACGTTTTTTCATATATATATATATATATATATATATATATATATATATATATATATATATATATATATATCCTCCCAGACGATAACTCACCTTAGGATTGAGATAAAAATGCCGTTCTTCCGCCAAAAAGTCAAGCTTTCCAAACGAAAGGACGAGTTCGCTGACCAAAATTTTTGAAGAACATTAAATGGTTCAAATTTCAAACAATGTGCTAAAAAAATCACTTAAATAACAAAAAATTAAAGCTAAAAGTCGTCTAATTTATATTTGTCAGCCAAAAATTGCCCAAAAAGTTTATTAACTATGAAAATAAACATTCCGAAATTGATGTACAAAATTATGCTGAAAAAATGTACCTACTTAAATTTCATTAAATTGTACTAAAAAATCAATAGGAACTAACAAAAAGTTAAAAATCAAAAATCTCGTTTTGAATAGCAGATTATTATTTAGAACGAGTTTTTTAATAATAAATTTGGTAGTTAACAATTTCTTTTCACTCAAAGTCCTTAATTTTGAAAACAATGTAAAATAATATAGTACGATCATTTACGAAAATTCACTCATACGATCATGCTGCATGACTGGCACTTTTTTATTTTATTTTCATTTATTCATTTTATTTTAATTTTTCTTTTCAAGACACTATTGTCAGGAATTGTCTCCAGGAACAAAGTCCATCATATCCTGCTTTGCCTACAGGAACTAAGAGCTATAAAGAGGGATAAAACGTTTTCCTCACCACCCCAAAAAAGATAGCGGATTCTATGCCATGAAGGCGCAGAGAAGGAAATCGGATTTTGCCGGTTCGACAAGTCAGTTATGATGAGGTCACGAAGAACTCTACTAAGAATAATGCAATATCTTCTAAATTAACATAAAAGAACAGCAACGTGTTGTGACTAGACTAGACGAGTTCACTGCTTGGGACATCGACAACTCTACAGAAATATCTTTCCTTTTGCACGAACACACGAGGAAACGAACAAGAGAACTGCTGGTTTGTGGACGAACGCTGGATATGTTTAGCTTGTGGGCAAACTTTGAGTGGGTGGTACAGGACTGGGTAGTACGAATACTGAACACACCGATTTATGGACATACTGTTCCATACTATTCCATGCCTGTGGGCATATGTATGAGGAAGAACTTTTGACTCTGCAGCTTTGTCACGAGAACATAGATTGTGAACAAATTAGGGTTCTGCAAGTTTGTAACAGGCTGTGCAGGTTTTACGGCCACGGAGTGGAAGTATGAAATCCACTATAAGGAATGAAAATGGATCCAACTAACATGCACTCGAAGGTATCTACTAGTTCCTGGTGAAACTACAGATAGTATTGATGCGGTGTACAAAAAATAGGATGTTTGACACAAACTGAGACTGACAAACGGATTGTGTGTTAACAGGGTCAAACCATGGATTCCTGCGGATTCACGAAGGCACCATGCGGCTCGTTGTGAGGACGTTGGACTTGGTAGATTTGGAACAAACGGTTTTCATGATGAGACCACAAGAAACTTAACCAAGGATATTGCATTACTAAATCAACACAAAAGAACAGCAACGTGTGATAGTTTTGAATGGACGATACAGGTTCGAGGATTGGAACATCGACAATAATTCGACAGAAATATCTTGCCTCTTCACCGATTCCCCAATGTAGTCTTCCAGAGCCTGCAGACCTTCGATGACTGAAGTAGAATGCTCGAGGGTGTGAGGCACCGCAAGTTCTCCTGGTGGCGTTTGGCAGGACGGTTCAGATATCCGTCTGTGCAAGTCATCAATGAATAACTAAGGATACAGTAGGTATGCATATTTATTTATGGACAGATTTCTATGGATAATTTTTCTGACCAGACCTCATGTTTGTGGATATAACTAGTCCTGTCACAAGTTCTGTTACAAGGAAAAATTCATGGTGACATAATGTTACGCTTAAAGCTCACCTTGAATTATTTTATTTTGAAATTATAATATGTTACAAGATAGAAAGGCGATGAAGTACTCAAAATGTCCGCCTTTGGCCTTCACACAGGCTTGTAACCTCCGGGACCAATCGTCAATGGCAGCACGCAGCACTTCCTGAGGAAAATTGCGAACAGCTTTCACCAAAGACGACTTTAAACTATCCAAATTACGGTGACCTCTGTGACAAGCCATCAGCTCAAGATGGGACCAAAGCTGGTAATCCAAAGGGTTCAGATCAGGGCTTCCTGAGGGCCAATCTGACGCACTAATAAACTCAGGAACGTTCACCTCCAACAACTGCAGCGTCGTCCGAGCCTTGTGAGCTGGAGCAGAGTCCTGCTGGAAGACCCAGTGTTTTCCCTCAAACAGTGTGTCACTCATGGTCTTCACTACTTGCTCAAGGATATCTTCCTGGTAGTTTCTGGCCCGAGTTTTAACTCCTTGTTCACAAAAATGGAGCTTTGTGGTGCCATCAAAGCAGACTCCCCACCAAACCATCACTGAGGCAGGATGGTGGCCTCGTTCGACCCTTCCAATTTTTTCTTGAGCCTCCCGAGAGCTACAAGCATAAACCCTGTCGTTTTGGCGGTTGAACTTTTGTTCAATTGTGAAAATCTTTTCATCTGTGAACAAAATGTTGCGATCACCACCGTTAGCGTACCTGCTCAGCAGTGCTTTGGCTCTTTCAACTCTGATCTTCGAAAGGCACACATCTTGAGGTCATGTTTGATGAGCCGGGACATGGATCGGGGAGAAATATCCATCTCCCTAGCCATGATTTTCTGCTTCCGAAGTGGATTTGTTCGAATTCTGTTTTCGACTGCTTTGATGGCTTTCTTCGTCCTTACACAGCGAGGACGACCAGATCGCGGCCTGTCCTTGACAGAGTGGATGGACGTGTAACGATCAATAGTCCGCCACACAAACATTCGATTGATATTCAACGATTTAAGGGTTTGGAAAATCTCAGAATTTGATTTACCTGCCTTATGAAGGGCTATGACAGCAAGACGATTTGGTTCGCGTTCACTCTCCATCTCACCGATGTGAATAATAAATAAGAACTGAGCGGTGATTTCTAGCCACATACCTAAGATAAACACCGAGTCCAAAGGCAGGTCTCAGCGTGCACTCGTTCGAGCTACACTGTTCACCGAATGATTGTAACAGAACTTATGGCAGGACTAGGTAATATCTTAAAGCCAAGCGCTTCCGCCCTTTACGGGCCTCGTCAGGGAAATATTTTAGCTACAAAGTACCTGGTTTTGTTAAAGTACTCCTGCTGTTGGCCATTGAGGCATGTCCTACGGTCGTCTCCGCTACCCTCATTTCGGGACGATTCCATTAAGTCAGGGGTGTGCCATCCAGTAGTTCTGGTAAAACCAGATACTTTGTAGCTAAAATTTTTCCCTGACGAGGCCCGTAAAGGCGAAACCACTTGATTTAAAGATATTATATCTACAAACATGAGGACTGGCCATGTAAATTTATCCTCCCCTCACAACCCACCTACCAGAACAACTGGATGGCACACCCCTAACTTAATGCAATAACTTTCCAGTATTTCATTGGATAAATTTTTGATTAATGAGATTATCAATCTATGAGGATCAAGATTCCTTAGAAACTTGCATATGTACCTACTACTTGTTTTAATACGAAACAACATAGAAATGTACCTATGATAGTTACGTGAACCTATTTGTTTTCCGTTGTTCGGTCTCTAAAATATCAGTAGGATGGCCAGGGACGAGGACCAGTTGCCCTCGATTCCTATCATTTCCTCATTCCAGTCAACAACATTAGATTATTCCCCTTGTTATGTAAAATAACCCAATCATAACGGAATTTAAGAAAGAATGATTCTGCACCTAAACTGTAAACAACTAATAAAGATACCAATGTTCAGAACAATGAATAAACAAGTCGAATAGCCAAATACAAGGCGATTTGGATACAACATAGAAATAGGGCGACTTGATATTTTCAGTGAAAAAGTGGACAAATTTTAAACATATTCCAGTTTCGATCAATTCATTGTACCTACTGATTTTAAACTATTTCAAACTCTCAAATTATAAAAGTTTCACTGGTATTAAGCTTTGGCTTTTAACAAAGTTGTAAGAATACCTTTATGTTTTTTCATCTCGTGGAAGTTTTCATTTGAAATTCTGTTAGGTAGAGACGTTCAAGCAGGATTCTAGATAAATCAAACTCTCATACAATTGAATTTTAACTTTCCAAATTAATTAAAATATACTAAAAAGGCTAATTTACAATGATAGACACCAATAACTATTCACAGAAGCACACCAAAGAGTATCCTGAAGGAGGTAGGTCCTTTGGTGCCTACGAATTCTTGATATGCATTCTCGATATAAATGAAATTCATTAGAGTTGATAAGGCTAAGTGCAAGTGTGTTGATTATGTACTCAAACTGCAAAAAGGTGCAGACTTTTCAATAAGTTACAATTCGAAAGTGACGTGTTTTCAATAGTTTACACGCTTAGCTACTTATTCTAGGTAAGATTGGTGAAGTTGAAATTGTTGTAGTTTTTAAAATATATCTTCCTTGTACTTACTGTTAACAAATAAAAAATGTCATACTCAAGTTTTGCTGAAATTTCTAAACGTCAAAATCTAAAATTTGAAACCTGTAATTCAATAGGAAAATTGTAGCTTAAAAATTACTCTAAACTTCCTAGAAATGATCTGAGAATTGTAAACATACCGCTAATTTTGGTTTCCCGTCTAAGATGTCAATATCGTTAGGTACCACAAAAACAAGTTCAAGTTTAAAAATAGTTTAAGCAATATCATAAATTCATCAGTTTGTTTTTCATTCAAATCAATTTACAGTTATTGTAGTTAGGTACCGAATAAAGTAAATTATTCACGGCCAAGATATCATCTTCGATGACAGGAGGCTTTCAGGGACCTAGGTGTGCGTTTTGACCAGCAGCTACACTTCGCCCACCACATTGATGGAATAACATCTAGAGCTATGAGAACTCTTGGTTTCATAAAGAAGAACACCCGTGATTTCACGAGAGCTGCAACCGTTGTGAATCTTAGCGAATAGTCAAAGAAAAGCAAATTAGATGGCTTCAAAATTTCAAGTGTGGGAGGTTGGGAAGGGGGGGGGGGACCCCATACGAATCCGTTTCATACACCAAAGAACACAATCCTAGATTTTAATGTCCCTTAAAATCGTTCCAATGCAGAAAAATCCATCTTGGCAAAAGACAGGTTGAATAATCACGGGAAACTGAAACACAGTTTAACGGGATCCTGAACACAATTATCTATTGTGAAAAAATACAACGAGGTAAAAATTGACAGGTTAAAAAGGGGGGGTCCAAGCTGACGTATTTTCGAGGTAAACAAAACTTGGTCTTGGGCAAATAATTGAACAGCAACTTGTCATACAGGCGAAAATACATATTCGCCTTTTTAACTAACTTTTGTAGAAGCATCTTGTTACGTCAGAAAGACGAATGTGCTTTTTCGCCTTTTGACTAATCACAAACTGCTATACTCATTGGCCTCAAATTTGCAAATATGATACGCTCTAGTAGAGGGGTCTCCAACCTACGGCCCGTGGGCCACATCCGGCCCGCGAGCAGATTTTGACCGGCCCTCAGAAAAATTACAAACTGAAAAAAGATTTTTTATTTGAAAATATATTTTCCTTAAAACACTTTTACCGGTAACTACGAGTACAGTAACCGTCTCTATTTTTGTCCCTTCCGTTCTCGATAAGTGTTAAGTTATCTCTGAACCAGCGTCGATCAGCCATTCAGCGATGGTCCATTGAAATTTTTAGTGAAAGTAGGCCTAAGTAAAAATCATTTAATAATTGTCTTACTTAGGTCTGGTATATTTTGTTCACAACATTATTTTTAACTATCTTAAAAGAACATGATTTGAGTTATCCAACAAAAGATATATAAGGGAATATAGCTACTTAGAAAACTAAGCCCAGAATATCAATGCTTCTCATCCCTGACTAATTTTCTTCTCTACAACTTGTATTTATAACTAAATAGTGTTTTATTGCTGATTTTTTTCTTGCACTTTTCAATTTTTTGCATCACAGCTGGATGATTCGTTTTTTAAGAACCAACCTCTATTCTTTGTAATTGGGCTTGCCCCACGTTGTCAAATAAATGAATAAAGTAGATGCAAACTATCTTCTAAAATACGAGTATAAAATAACTTTTAGTAACGATGACAAAAAGATAGTAAGATTAATATTGAATTTATATTCAAGCGTTACTATTTTCAGCTTGTACATTTTTGTTTTACAGCTACTTTTTTTGAATGTTGACGATCACTTTTGTCCATAAAGTGAGGCGCCAGTGAGTCTCACTCATTTTTGTTTCGGAAAAAATGAAGAAAGAAGATTTTAGTGCTGGTATGGTGACATTATGACGGCAATAACAGAAACACATTATGTGCCATGATTATAAGATATTGACATCATAATTATGTTCTCAAAGCAGGTAGCAAATTAAATTCAGTCAGTTGAGTTTACCATCTATTATTATTTCTTCAATTACTTGATATTCTGTTAGTGATGCCTAATATTAATATTTTTTCATATTGATGATGATATTGGTCAGTTTCCATTCCTCATTGTATAGTTGCTAATAATTCCAGATTGCAGTGATCGTGTTGATGATGTTTTTCAACAATAAAGTTAAGGTGTTATAATTTAATTGTACTCTAAATTAGACCCTGATAACCTTGATTTCGATTCTGGACGGCTTCAGCTCTTTTTAATTAACTGATACTATCACCATTGTAAATATACCTACTACGTAGGTATGATAGAAAAGGTTGTCGGCCGTGAAGCTTTTTAGCGAATTTTCTTAGAAAATGAAGCTATTGCAATGGCTCCAAAAATTTTAAAATAAAAATTTTCAAAAATTTTCTTCATCGAAATCTGTTTTGAGGCATTCTGAAATGATTCCTGGATTTTAACGCTTTTTTATATGTATATATATATGTATATATATATATATATATATGTATGTGTCATTCCAGACGATAACTCTCGATAGAATTGAGATAAAAACTTCGTTCTTTCGCCAAAAATCAAGCATTTCAAAAGAAAGGATGAGTTCGTTGGACAACAGTTTTTGAGCACATTAAATTGGTCAAATTTCGAAAAATGTACCCAAAAAATCACTAAAAATGGCTAAAAAACGGCCAAAAATCGTTAAAATTTGTATTTTTTTGCAGAATTTTAGTCAAAACTAAATTTTCAACGATTAACTAGGACATTAAAAATTTTTGCTCAAAATTATGATGAAAAATTTACTTAAATGTCATTAAAATTTGCTAAAAAACGTACTCAAACAGCAAAAAAATTTAAAAATCAAAAATCCCTTTTGAATCAGTGGAACTTTATTTAGAATAAGTTTTTTGCCATAAAAATGGTTTTTAATCATTTCTGTCAACTACAATTGCTTCAATTTCAATGCAATTTAACATACTATAGTACGATAGATAGTTTATGAAAATTCGCTCATACGATCATGCTGCATGACTGTTATATTATCAATATGCATTGTAGGGATTCGGCCCAAGGAAGAAAAAAGTCCAGTCATGCAGCATGACCCCATGAGCGAATTTTTGAAGAAATCTTCGACATTTCAGTCGCCATTGATCGTGTAGAGAAATTTTAGTTTATGATTTTGATAGACAAACATGGAATCAAATTATTAAAAATAATTAGCAGGTACTCATACTTTATTATTATTGAACTAATCTTGTAGATTTAAAGACAAATGTAGGTAAATATTCATAGATTTCGATGGAGGGATTACGTTACTGACGGCCGAGCGGAGCGAGGCCTTGGGTCTGCGTGCTAGTACGTACATAAATAGAACTTCTTCATAATTTCATGGCTGATATTTTCTAAGCCACAGTCAGTATTAAAGCTACATCAAGTCCTGAAACAGTTGAGCTTAAAACATGAAAGAGAGCGACCGAGAGAATCGGAGGACGGAATATTTCACAGACTAAACTCATCAGTTGTGATGACATGTTGTGATGAGCACCTACTACCTACGTTTTAAACAGAAAGGTTTAGGATTGGTTTTACAGGGATACTTCCATAAGAGTAGTTCAATCTGAATTTGGACAATGTTTCATGCAAATATTACCGATTTTTACAACTAGCGAACGGCATTATTTCAATTTTTGACTGATTTTTCAACTTTGAAATTTTTGAAAACTTGATACATATTCTTATAGGAAATTATACGCTGATTCCGAATATACCACATGTTAGTATGCTGAAAAAATTATTTCGCACAACAAATCGCAAAAAACAGGCTATTTTGAAATTTTTGACTACATTTTTGAAAAATTTCAACCCGAAGATGTAATCCGATCATGCTGGCCAACGAACTTGAACTTTCGTTTTGTGTCCTTAACATTTTAAAATTTGTTTGAAGTTTCTAGCACAATTCTACGGACAGTTATCGTCTGGAATGACACATACATACATACATACATACATACATACATACATACATACATATATACATACATAAAAAAATGCGTTAAACTTCAGAATATGATTCAGAATAGCCTAAAACGGATTTCTGCATAAATGTTTTTCAAAAATTCACATTCTACAAATTTTGAGGCGAGAGCAATAGCTTAATTTTCTTCAAAAATTCGCTAAAATATAATTACAAAATTCTTGTAATCATTATAATGTCTCCTGACGTTTCGGTGACTCCGTGACCGTCAAAAAAGGGGCTACAACAACCAATAACATGGTAAATTACCACGGATGACAAACATAGGGCGATGGCGGATTGGGGTTATTTTGGGCCCCAAGCACAGGAGCCTGGTGGCTTATTGTACTTTTCTGAGAGTTGTAACAGAGTTACCTCCTGAGAGGTCCATCAAGCTCCCGTCAGAGCACCAGAGATAGCGCCGTCGGCGTCCCGTTGATGAATCAATGGGAGCTACGCGCTGTTCTCGATCATTTTAGACAGCTGGTTGGCGTTGGATGGATTCCTGCTGACAGGAAAATCAACCTTCCCCGAACATGGCTCATTAAAAGCTATTAGTAGGGGTGGTATCTCTCTGACGGGATGCCTGTTACCTCCTCTACCTGATTTATGAGGATTTAGGCCCCCATTGCACCTCTGGGGGGCACCTAAATTCCTTATATGGTAGCAGAGCGTGGTTTGGATTATGCACGGCTGACGCCTAGTAGTCCAATCCACTATTTTTTGGGGCGTTAATGTTTCAGAAGAAACATGGCCCGGGGTTCCAGAAGGAATTCCCATTATCACCCTTTGGTATATAAATAATTTCATTGGTCTTTGAATTATAATTTCTCTCTTTTATTCCCCATTTATATTTTATATTATTTAAATTTCATTTAATATTATATTTTTTTCTGTGCCTAGTCAGCCAGAGATCTGTGCCTAGTCAGCCAGTTCACCATTTAAGTCCCCATAGTTGGGCAATTTAATTTAAAGTCCCCACAGTTGGGCAATTTAATTTTACTGTGCCTAGTCAGCCAGTGTCTGTGCCTAATAAGCCAGTCGTCATTCTTTGATTTTCATTCATTCAATTTCTATATATATTTTGATTTCCTAAGGTATAAGTCTCCATCGTTGAGCATCCGTTTTGTCCCGATTGTTCAATGAAGATACTTCTTATGAAGCTTCATTGACAATCCAGTTTTAATTTATATTTCCCCATCCAAAACGCCAATGCAGCTATTTATGAACGAATGAGCATCAGTTCTCAGCTATTCACTATTCCACCCAATTACCATACTTGATCTTCAATCAAGTATGTCTTTAAGGGGAGGAGTGTAACAGAGTTACCTCCTGAGAGGTCCATCAAGCTCCCGTCAGAGCACCAGAGATAGCGCTGTCAGCGTCCCGTTGATGAATCAATGGGAGCTACGCGCTGTTCTCGATCATTTTAGACAGCTGGTTTGGCGTTGGATGGATTCCTGGTGACAGGAAAATCAACCTTCCCCGAACATGGCTCATTAAAAGCTATTAGTAGGGGTGGTATCTCTCTGACGGGATGCCTGTTACCTCCTCTACCTGATTTATGAGGATTTAGGCCCCCATTGCACCACTGGGGGGGAGGGGGCACCTAAATTCCTTATAGAGTTTTGCGTTTAATCAAAGAGATTCGGCCCTCTGTTGAGGTATGTGAGTCCTTTGATTAATTGTTCGCTTCTGTCGAGAAACGGAGGTTTTCAAACCTTTATTTCCTTTCCCACACCACTTCGGGTGGACACAAGATGGAGGTTGGTCCCAACCCATCATGTGATAGTTCACTGCAACTCCATGGAACACGCTGACGTCCTCGGCTCCATGACGCTGCCGTTTGCTCTACCTACCTACAGACTGCGCTCTTGCGTCCTTACGTCCTATGATGTGGCACTACTGCTTCGCCTTACGTCACTCTCTCGTTCTGTTCTCGTCTCTGTCTGGTTGTGAACTGCTTTGTAGATAGCTTTCTTGTATAATCACTATATTAAATATAGTCAGTGGTTAAATCATTTGTGATTGCTCTAGTGTTGATTCTTTCGATTCACCTCATTAAGTAAGTAACTTATTCGATTAATACATCTCCCGATTTATCTGATTTTGCAGCTTCGAATAGACATCATTGGGGTTTGTGCCCCAAAGAGTTCAAATCTGCGATAGGTGAGTGCAGGGCACTCGAAGATTATGTGGGATACTGCTTCGTCTGTCTCCTCGCCTCCTCGCATAGTCTGCACAGGGTTGAGTTTTGTGTGACCCCTATGCGGTGTAGGTGGAAACTGTGACAGTTCCCGCAAGATCCAAGGGAATGCGCTGCCATCGCTCCGTTGTTTCCCAACGGGCGTCGGGCGCTTCTTCCCCTGTTATTGAAAGCCTGCATTTGGCGATGGATGGGTGATCCTAGAACTGGAAAACCTATCTTCTCCGAACATAGCATATATGCTATTAGTACGAGTTGTATCTCTTATGGTACTGTCACACCCCCCTCTCTCTCTCTCTATGAGTGTGGATTTAGGCCCCCATTGCACCTCGGGGGCCCCTAAGTTCATTACATGGTAGCAGAGCGTGGTTGGGATTATGCACGGCTGACGCCTAGTAATCCGATCCACTATTTTTTGGGCGTTAATGTTTCAGAAGAAACATGGCCCGGGTTTCCAGAAGGAATACCCATTATACTCCCTCGAATACATAAATACTTTCATTGGTTCTTGATTATTAATTTCTCAATTTATCCCCTCATATTATTTCTATTTAACATAGGTACTTAATTTTCATGGGCATTGCTCCCAAACCCAGGGCATCGTTCCATATTTCATAAGTCCCCATAGTGGGCACCTTCCACTGTAAGTCTTCAAAGTTGAGCAAGTTAATTCCCCAGGGCATAGTTCCCAGTTTCGTAAGTCCCCAAAGTAGGCAGCTCCCTACTGTAAGTCTCCTGGTTGAGCAAGTTATATTATTCCCGGTTGTTCCAATCTTTGATTGGGGGTTAACTACCGAATGGATACTTCATATGAAGATTCATTGACAATCCATCCTGTTTTAATTTCACCTTTTTATCCTCAATCGCCAATGCAGCTATTTATTAGTGAGCATCAGTTCTCGACCAGTAAACTATTCCACCTAGTTTACATACTTGCTCTTCAATCAAGTATGTTTTTTAAGGGGGGGAGTGTGACAGTTCCCGTGAGATCCAAGGGAATGCGCTGCCGTCGCTCCGTTGTTTCCCAACGGGCGTCGGACACTTCTTCCCGTGTTTTCGAAAGCCTGCGTTTGGCGATGGATGGGTGATCCTAGAACTGGAAAACCTATCTTCTCCAAATGTAGCATATATGCTATTAGTACGAGTTGTGTCTCTTATGGTACTGTCACACCCTCTCTCTCTGTATGAGTGTGGATTTAGGCCCCCATTGCACCTCCGGGGCGCCTAAGTCTATTAAAAAATGTAGGGGTGCAAAGCTGGTTATGAGGCCGACTATTGTTCTAAGTTCTCTACAATTTTTCCTGAGAAGTCCCTCAGTAAATCTGGTGTTGGGTTCGACCATCATGAGCTTGCTGTGGACATGTCAATATTGGACCATCTTCTTGTGGTCTGTTGGTCAACCCACATGTTGATGATCCTTCTGAAGGTAATGTAGTAACTAAGATAAAGCTTTAAAAAACTTAGTGAGAAGCTTTGCCTTCAAAGAGGGCAGCATCGGAACAGTAGGGAGCACAATAGGTAGTCACCTGCTCATTAGATGGCTAAAGCCAAGAGCGAAAATTGAATTTGTGCAAATCTCCTTAAACAATATGATAAACAAAACATTGAAAATACAGAACAGCTAGGAAGATGGGCATAGCTAGTCCCACCAAGTAAAAAAGTAAACCAAAAGAAGTCAACCAAAAACTTGACAAAACAATGACAGTCAACTTACATTATTGAGATAAAATGTTTTTGTGAGAAATTTCAAACTAGGAAAAAGTCCAGTCATGCAGCATGACCCCATGAGCGAATTTTTGAAGAAATCTTCGACATTTCAGTCGCTATTGGTCGTGGGTTTTGTTTTTGTTTTAAACAAGCACCTACTGCCTACGTTTTAAACAGTATGGTTCTAGGATTGGAAATACAGGGATACTTCCATAAGAGTAGTTCAATCTGAATTTGGACAATGTTACATGCAAATATTACCGATTTTTACAACTAGCGAACGGCATTATTTCGATTTTTGACTGATTTATGTTAGTATGCTGAAACAATTATTTCGCACAACAAATCGCAAAAAACAGGCTATTTTGAAATTTTTGACTACATTTTTGAAAATTTCAACCCGAAGATGTAATTCGATCATGCTGGCCAACGAACTTGAACTTTCGTTTTGTGTCCTTAACATTTTAAAATTTTTATGAAGTTTCTAGCACAATTCTACGGACAGTTATCGTCTGGAATGACACATACATACGTACATATATACATACATACATACAGACATACATACATACATAAAAAAATGCATTAAACTTCAGAATATGATTCAGAATAGCCTGAAACGGATTTCTGCATAACATTTTTTCAAAAATTCACATTCTACGAATTTTGAGGCGAGAGCAATAGCTTAATTTTCTTCAAAAATTCGCTAATATAATCCAATAGTTTTCCAAAAATTAAGTAGAATAGAAAAAAAAATTGCTTAACAGGAAGAAAAAGAATCAGATTTATAACATTTGGCCACCATTACTAATTACTGAAACCATGAATAGGAGAAAACCAATCTGTTTCATCATGGATTCATGGTATCTTAGAATAAAACTGCATTTAAATTCAACGAGTAGTATATTAAAACGGATAGGAACTTCACGATATTATCAAATCATATCCGAGTATCAGCTCCCCGATAAGGCCAGTGATGCCAACCTTAAGCCGGTTTCACATGGAGCGGTACGAGCGTAACAACCGGAAAGACGGAAGGCCGGAAAACCCAGTGGAGGGGGCGGCGGAATGCGGCAGGGTGTTCACATGAAGCGGCACCTCGCTAAACGGAATCATATCCTTCCTACTGAAACCCTCTCTGATCTGAAACCTCTACTTGCGGTTATCAACATTCCTGTCCAATGAGCTTGCGCAACGCTCGACGGAAGGCGGCAACGGTATACAAATTTCTACCGCCGACCGCCCATTCCGGCAACATGGCAGCCACCATCCTCAACTGTTGTCCCAACAGCCAATCACATTGCGTTCCGTCTTTCCGTCTCCGGACATACCGCTCCATGTGAAATCGGCTTTACGGGCGTGACCGCTTGACGTCCACGGACAAATGGTAACGTCTACAGACCGTATAGTGTAGCCCCTGAACACTATCAAACAGGGCGGACAACAAATTATATGTTTGTTTGGTTTTCTCCTATTTATGGTTTTAGTAAGTGGTAGATATGCCAAATGTTATAAATCTGATTCTTTTTCTTCCTCTTTGGCAGGCAATTCTGTTTTCTATTGTACTTAACTTTTTAGTAAAAACTTTCCAAGCTTTGAAATTACTCACAAAAATATTATATCTCAATAATGTAAGTATATTGTCATTGTTTTGATAAGTTTTTGGGTAACTTCTTTTGGTTTACTTTTTTAATTGGTGGGACTAGCAATACCCTTCTTCCTAGCTGATCTACATTTTCTTATATTTGAGGAGATTTGCCCAAATGCAATTTTCGTTCTTACTCTAGCCATTTAATAGGTTTTTTTTTTAAGTACCTCTTGTGCTCCCTTCTGTTCCGATGCTGCCCTCTTTGAGGGGAAAGCTTCTCAGTAAGTTTTTTTTAAGCTTTAGCTTATTTACCACGTAGCGCCATATGTTTGCCATCTGTGGTAATTTACCAGGTTATTGGTTGTTATAGCCCCTTTGGTGATGGTCACGGAGTGGCCAAAACGTCAGGAGAAATCATAATGTTTACAAGGATTTTGTAATTATATATTTTTCTTCCTTGGGCCGAATCCCAACAATACATAATATAAATTTACTTCGTAGGTATATTTTAGCATGTGTCTGTTGTCTGACTCCCGCTGTTTGTACTTTGTATGAATACAACTGATAAACACCGGATTGAGCGGAAATTCACAGGAAATTGGCAGATTTACTGAAATATATTCAGGTGGGCTTACCTCTTCCTGTCGGTAAGTTCGTCCTTGTACCTCGTCCTAATTTCATCAAGACCGGAAATGAGTTGGTTGAAGGTCTCCCGATCTATGACAAGACAGGACACGCCCTCAGGGTCATCCACGATGATGTTTGCCGTCCGAAGATCGTCCCTGCACAACAAATTTAGGTTATCAATACAGCAAAAAACAAAAATAAATAAATAAAAAATCTGACTACAAGCCCAATAAACTTGAAGGGATGGTCTTGAGGAATTTAATAAAGTAGGTACCTACACCCATAGTATTTTTGCTGAAACATATTTTGTCTTATTCCTCAGGATTGAACTTATCTAGATGATATTTTTTCGAAAACTATGGGGTGTCTCAACATTTGGGTTTTCGTAAGCGCACTTTCAAGTGACCCATTCCAATTAAAATATCAGAAGTTCATCTTAAAAAGAGTCCGCACCAACAAGGAAAATTTGGGGTGTTTTTTACTACTGCCCCCCCATTTCCAACGAGAGATTTCTCCCATTCAAACATCACTTTCTCATTTTGAAAATACTATTTGGACTCTTTAAAAGTACATCTTTTATCTGTCATTTGAAACATCCCAAGTATGATTAACATTAATTAATTATGGCTTTAAAAATTCGAGGGTCAGTAGTAAAGTTTTTCATTTAGCAAAAACTTTACTACTGCCCCCCAGGACTTGAATTTAAACAATATTTGAAAAACTTCCTGTCAAGCAATTATTTTGGCAATGGCTGTTGGACTCTGCCCTGTTCGATCTCAGGAGAGTCTGGGAGATTTTCTACCATCGATTCCAACCACAGATTTTGATTTTGGTATCGATTTTTACTATAAGGATGCATTTAGGATATTTATTTATTCTTGAGATGCGAGTGCATCCAGACCATCAAACTATCTAAACACACCATTCTGATCTATTTTCCAATTTCCAATTCTAACGATTCCTACATTTGATGAAAATATTGAGTGAATTTTATAGAGTTGCATGTTGGTATTTTATCCAGTTATGGCGTAAGCACTATTTTATGCGCTGCGTTCTGGCCTTCCTGGGGCTTAAATAGAAAAATCTCTACTCACCAGTGTAATGTTTTTTGTTGTAGAAACACTGGTGTGAGTTTCACTGAAATTGGTTCAAACACTTGAGAGCAGTATTAGTTTTGTGAACGACGAATTTTAGCCTTTTTTAACCTTTTTTGATTTTTCTCGAAACTCCAAGTGCCCATTCTGCCTAACGGGAAAATAAGAGTTGACTTTTTTCCGATGTAGAAATTTCAGTAAATATTTCATTGAAATTGGTGCCGGATTACCGCGCACACCCCTTGTGAGATTTTAATTATCCTGTGAAAATTGTCAGCGATAAAAAATACAGTTTACCTGAATAATAAAGATAAAACCAGAGTTTTACTATAGTGATTGGCTATAAGTGAGTAGGAATGAATTATCTTGTCAGTAGAAGAGCTTCGTTCCTTCACAAAAATTAAAAACAGAGAGAAGTTCTCTTCATCAAGGCAAGCCTCAATAAATTAGCTTGCATTCCATTCCCGCCGTTCCTGATTGCGAAAGGATTCTACTTCACAGTATTCACAATTATTTCTCAAAGTTGAGAAGTCAGTATGAAAAAAAAGGAACCCATAAAAGCAAGTTTTTAATGTAACTCTTTCTTTTTCTCATGTTCTCGGTTAATTTTACTGTTGTTTCAATATTTGGTAGTTTCTTGGCAACAGTAAATTGAAACAAAATCACATTGTTTCAAAATCACATTGATAATAACTTAAATTAAATTGACAAAGAAATTTAATTCAAGTTTTTTCCAATTGGACAATTAAATTGGACAAATTCAATTTCAATTGTACAAATTCAATTTCATAGGACACTGAAAATTGAAGTTGTTGAAAATTGAACTTAAAACTCCTTGAAACTCATCAAATTTGTCATGTCAATCCAGCACTTCAATGTTTCGATGTCGTTTTATGTTTAACAGGGAAATCTTACTGTTCTATAATATCACATTTCATGAATTTAATCACTAATTATCACTTTCGTTTTTCACTAAAAACTAAAATTTCAGATCTGGAATTCCGGCAGTTAATTTATCTAACTTTAACGGTGTTTTCATTTTTAAAATGTTCCCGGCAGAGTTGCCTGAGTTGCTCAGTTGGTGTTGCCAAAACATTTGTAAAGTTTTTTAAAAATACTTGTAAGGTTTCCCATATTAAATTTCAAATTTTCGAAAATTTATAGTATAACTAACTTTTTCTTCGCGAAAATTTGATAAATTAAAATGTACGCCAGCATGAACTCGTGTGCAAAATTTCAGATCGATTGGATATCGGGAAGTGGGTTAAAAATCGATCAGAAATTTTGTCTCAAGAAAGAAAGCAAGATCTCAAGAAGAGAATCGAAGTTAAAAGAAAGAGTTAAAAAAAAGTTCCAGTCATGCAGCATGATCGTATGAGCGAATTTTTTTAGATTATCGTAACATTATATTATATTAGGTACTGTTTTGAAATTTGTGCATTCTGAGTACAAAGAAATTGTTAACCACCAATTTTATGACAAATAAACTCGTTCCAAATCATATTCTACGAATAAAAACAGATTTTGGATGTTTAGCAATTTTTCAGTTTTTCAATCGATTTTTCAGCAAATATTGATGAAATTAAGTACATTTTTCACCATAATTTTGTGAATACATTTTTGAATGTCTTAGTTCATCGTCAATAAACTTCTTTCGACTACGATTCTGATAAAAATATAAATTTAACAGTTTTTAGACGTTTTCAGTCATTTTTAGTGATTTTTAGCACATTTTTTGAAATGTAACCAATTTAATGTGCTCAAAAAGTGTTGTCCAACGAACACATCCTTTCTTTTGAAATGCTTGATTTTTTGGCGAAAGATCAAAGTTTTTATCTCAATTCTATCGAGAGTTATCGTCTGGAATGGCACATACATATATATGTACATATAAAAAAGCGTTAAAATCCGGGAATCATTTCAGAATGCCTCAAAACAGATTTCGATTAAGAAAATGTTTGAAAATTTGTATTTTAAACTTTTTGGAGCCATTGCAATAGCTTTGTTTTCTAAGAAAATTCGCTAAAAGGAAAACGCGAACGAAAACAATTACCCTGAATAGAGCTCAACTCTGTAGCTGTACTGAGCCAATGTTTTTGAAACATTGGTAAAAAACACATAAAACTCTAATTCAGTGGTTCTCAATCCATAGTCCGCGGGCCACTACTTACTGTTCCGCTAGGTTCCAAGATGTGGCCGCGAGATGTTTTAGAAAACTAAAACTAAAACCTACGTAGGTGGGAGGGGAAAAAAGAGTTGGTGATACCCACACAACTACGATTTGTCTTTTGACAGCTGTATTATCAAACTCAATCGGTGAAGATAACATTGACCGTGCACTATTTATTCTAATGGTGAACAAAATGTAAACCTAAAAAGAAAACTCAATTATTAAAAGCATAGCATCAAGTAATGGGTATGGAGGAGACCTCATTGATACCATATGGGATAAGGTTCTTAGAAAAAATAGTAAGGACAAAGTCTCCAATTTGCTTAGGGAAGATGTAACTTTAGAGGAAAAAACAATGGACCAGTATATCTCATTATGGGCACATATCTAATAAAGTAGGCAAACAGTTAAAAATGGGTAATCAACATTAGCTTAATAGATAGAATTAGAGATAAAATCTCCAATATCAAATCTTCTTCATTGAAACAGGTTTACACAACTTCGTCAATTATGAGATCGGTAGAACGGGTCCGATATGAAACTGCACGTAATCCATTTGACACTTAAGTGATTTCAGTTTCTGTCTGATGATGAAATGAACTAGAATAGTGACACAGTCACAAAGCAACAGAAACTGCAAGGATAACTTCACTGTTCCAAAGACTAAAACGTTCTGATGTAAAATTTCTGTTTCTGAAAACATTTTATTGGAATTTGGATACATTTTAGCTCAAAACTACGCTTATGTTCAGATTTATGATAAAACCGCTTAGGTGTCAAAACTAATATCCTGCACTGAAAGCATTTTTTTATTTCAATGAAAATTGAGGGCACTTTTTAATTTTGAATGATTTTTAAGAGCATTTCATAAAAATTAGAGCATATGATGACGCAAAAATTGTCTGAAGTTCCATTGAAAACAATTAAACTTTTTCTAAATAATATTCTGGGAATTCTGAGTAATGTGAGGGTCAACTTAGATTTTTCTCATATTGCAATATATTGTTGTGTCGGTTAATAGTAACAGGAAAACACAACAAATTTTTGCCGGAAAAGCAGGTATATGGAGAAGGCGATTGCTCAGAGCATTTTTAAATAAAAGACCTGAGCGCCTTCTTCCAGTCAATCCATTATAGAAAACTCAGATAAGTTGGACATGTAGGTCAGAATGATGTGCATAGTTTGGTGATCTGGATGTTCGCAAGCTCGCATCTCAAAAATACATAACATCAAGTTGTCAGTCCCTTGGTAAAAAGTCAGATTAGTTGAACATATAGGAGAGAATGACGTGTATAGTTTGGCGCTATGACGATCGCCTGCCCCATATATACCTGCTTTCCGGCAACAATTCGTTGTGTTTTCTTGTTACTATTAACCTACTCAACAATATTTTGCAATATGAGAGAAATCTAAGTTGACCCACACTTTATCAAAATTACCAATATTCTGCAGAAGATATTAATTTTTGATTCCAGCAATTTTAGACCATATTTAGCCATTTTATCGCAGATTTTCTGATCCGTTTTGTTATTGAATTGAGTTTCTATAACAACTTCACGATTTCAATTAGTTCGTACTCCGTAACTAACATGAGAATAAGGAGAACTGAAGCGTGAGTTTTGTTTTAGTTTTGTTAAAACGCCAGCATTTAATTCAATTAGATTGGTTTATCATATTGTGACATTTGTTGCACTACACGTTCATGTTTGGCCCACCTCGTAAACTCCTACACGAAAATTTCCTGAATAAAAATACAAAATTCCCTTTCTATAAACACGAAATAAAATTTCTAGAAGAGTCACATACCCTTGCAGGGCCTTTTCTCCGAAGAAATCTCCTTTTCTCAGCGTTCTGATAAACTTCTCATCCAACGAATTAGGTTGTTTGATGGTAACTTTGACCTGAAAAATGTCAATATTAATTACTATTTTACACGTTACCTATAAATACATGTTGTATTATGTGTTAACTATTTTGGTCAATGAGCAGGACATGGAAGAAGATGAACTAGATAATTTTCTAACAATCCACAGAATTTCCAAGTAGATTTCTAGACCTTTAGTTGAAGGCTTTCAATTTTTAATTGAAGGTTCTTAAATTTATATTGAAACTCTGAATTAGACATTTAAAACCTAGTATTTGTATTGGAACGACTTAAATTTGAGTTTGAAATGTATTCCATACATTAGAGGAAAAATCCATGTCTCTAATGACCCTTCTAGTTGAGGTACGGCTTAAATCAATAAATAAGGTTTTTCTAACTATGAAAAATCTATCTGTTCCAGAAGCCAAAGAGATTATCAATACTGCGTTCAGACGTACACAGTTTGTACGTAAATTATGTTGAGAAATTTTCCTATCAGCAACTAGGTATTGAGAAGACTGAAACGTAAATACCCAATCTATTGGTATTCATTAAAAACTTAGCGAACAAAACTCAATTGATCAAATCATTCTTTCTTATTAGGTATACATAAAGTAATCTCAAATCGAAATGACAACACTATTTTAGTGCCCTGCCACTAAACAGGACCCTCTACACAAGTTTGTGAGGTTTACAAAAGAATACGTACCTAACAATTTATAAGTTTAGCATCCAAAAGTTCATGGTAAACGTAACACAAAGTTTGAAATAAATTTAAAAAATACAATAAAATTCTCAAATTTAAGGACTGCCCTTTGAGATGGAATAAATCCAAATGATGCTCTTTTATTTTTAGTTCAACATGAACCATTCGGCTTTGCAGAAGCAGACACAAATAATTTAATATTAGTTATTTAATATGATGCTATTGTGAACTTTACTCATATTTTCTTGATTTTCAGAAGAAAAAAAATAATAATTCCAACAAGTACGTGAAAATTCTACATGCTCTTGAGCCGAACACAAATCCCTAACAGAATCTTCTACTATTACTACAATGTTTACTACTTTGATGAAAAATTACTTTTATCACAAAATATACAATCAGCCCTCAATTGAACGATTGACATAAATTCTGGTAAAAGATGGAATATCATGAATAAGATAAATAAATTTAAACATTCTGAAGAAACACAATTAATTTTTAGGCAGGGTATTTGAAGTCTTGTTTAGTTTATTAATTAGAAAGCAAAACATGTTGGAAAAATAAAATTCAAATGAAACTTTTGCAAACTTAATTAAAACTAACCTATTACTGCACCTAAATCGTAAATCTTTTATAAACCGAGAACCTAACATTTAAAAGAATATTTGCGCCCTAAAATAATTTTTTTGGAGGGTGGCTGAATTTGAGTGAAAATCCTTCTGTAATAGGCAAGGGTGGGAGGAAGCAGGATTGATACTCTTAAAAAACAATCAATTTAATCAATAACTGACTGTATGACACGACCTGTATTGGAAAACTCTGTGAGCTGGAGATTTGGATGGCAAGCCTTCAAACGAAAGGCCTGAAATGGGGTACTATCCTCAAAAAAGCAAGAGCAACTTGGTTATAAAACCTGCCTTCGAAGAGGAGGCCCATTGCCTACTTGCGAGTACAGAATTGATGGCTGTTTACTCACAACGATTCCTTGGAGATGTGATTGGAAGCCAAGGGGGAAAAAAATAAAAAAGTGAATATGTGAACAACAATGTCCAGAGTGAGTGGCAACTGTGAGAAAACGGCCAGGAGTCCCCAAGCTAATTATGTAGCATTCACTAAATCTGTTTCTAAAGTGTGATGGATGTGGGTAATTCTTTGTTCTTGATTCTTGCAAATGCTGCATCTGGGGATAGTTCCTGGGCTATTCAGTTTTCAGGGTATCCTCTGGGTGAAGCAGGTTAATCGTATCTACCCATTGAATGGGGAACTACTCCATTATTTCCATCATCTCCTTGTTATATGTTAGCAGGACGTGGTTAAGACCCCCCCCCCCCCTAACCACTATATTACTGATCCCTCACCCATCCATAGGCGAAATGTGCAATACACCTTAAATGTTTACCAATTAACAATTAAACACATATCCATGCCCTGCCTACTTGGAGCCCCCTGCTTTATGAAAGCCTTGGGAATGTGATGGATATGAGTAGTTCCTCCTTCTCGAGTCTTGCAAATTCCGCATCTGGGGATAGTTCCTGGTCTATTCAACTTCCAGGATATCCTCTGGGAGTAGCAGGTTAATCGACTCTACTCTTTGAAGGGGTAACTACTCCATTATTTCCATCATCTCCTTGTTATATGTTAGCAGGACGTGGTTAAGACCCCCCCCCCCCCCCCCTAACCACTATATTACTGATCCCTCACCCATCCATAGGTGAAATGGGCAATACACCTTAAATGTTCACTAATTAACAATTAAACACATATCTATGCCCTGCCTACTTGGAGCCCCCTGCTTTATGAAAGCCTTGGGAATGTGATGGATATGAGTAGTTCCTCCTTCTCGAGTCTTGCAAATTCCGCATCTGGGGATAGTTCCTGGTCTATTCAGCTTCCAGGATATCCTCTGGGTGTAGCAGGTTAATCGACTCTACTCTTTGAAGGGGTAACTACTCCATTTCCATCACCTCCTTGCTATATGTTAGCAGAGCGTGGTCACGACCCCCCCCCCCCATACCTACTTGGACACCCAGTGCTTTTTGAAAGCCCGGGAAGAGTGATAATATGACTAGTTTCTCCTTCACAAGTCTTGCAAATGCCGTATCTTTGGATAGTTCCAGGGCTATTCAGCTTACAGGATATCCTCTGGGAGTAGCAAGGTAATCGACTCTACTGTTTGAAGGGGTATAATCCATTCCCATCACCTCCTTGCTATATGGTAGCTAAGCGTGGTCACAACCCCCCCCTCCCCTCTTCTACCCCTCTATTATTGACTGTCCTGGCGCCCCCCCCCCCCCCTCCATTCACAGGCAAAATGGGCAATATACCTTAAATTGTAATTTAAGGTAACAATGAAACACATATCCATGATCTGCCTACTTATACCCCCCCCCCCCAACCTTCGCATTTTGGAAGCTCCGAGAGTGTGATGGATGTGAGCAGTTCCTCCTTCTCGAGTCTTGCAAATTCCGCATCTTGGGATAGTTCCTGGTCTATTCAGCTTCCAGGATATCCTCCCCATCACCCCCTCTACTATTGACTGCACCCCCCTACCCATCCATAGGCAAAATGGTGAATATACCTTAAATTTTTACCAACAAACAATAAACACATATCCATGCCCTGCCTACTTGGAGCCCCCTGCTTTATGAAAGCCTTGGGAATGTGATGGATATGAGTAGTTCCTCCTTCTCGAGTCTTGCTAATTCCGCATCTGGGGATAGTTCCTGGTCTATTCAGCTTCCAGGATATCCTCTGGGAGTATCAGGTTAATCGACTCTACTCTTTGAAGGGGGAAGTACTCCATTTCCATCACCTCTTTGCTATAGTATGTTAGCAGAGCGTGGTCTTGACCCCCCCCCCCCTTGACCCCCCCCCAACCCATCCATAGGCAAAATGGGAAATATACCTTACATTTTTACCAACAAACAAACACATATCTATGCCCTGCCTACTTGGACCCCCCACTGCTTTTTGAAAGCCCGGGAAGAGTGATGGATATGAGTAGTTCCTCCTTCTCGAGTCTTGCAAATGCGGCATCTTTGGATAGTTCCAGGGCTATTCAGCTTTCAGGATAGGATATCCTCTGGGTGTAGCAGGTTATCGCCTCAATACTTGGGGGTTAACTATTTCATTTCCATCACCCCCTTGTTATAAAGGAATGGAGCTTTTGTGCAGAGGGTGGTAGGTAAGCTGCTATGAGGATCAATGCGGGCCCTTGTGGGATACCATCAATAGCATCCCCTCTTTACCGGAATTCAGTGTTAAAAACTCGGAGTCAGAAATCATAGAAAATCCAATACAGAGGGGCAGTTTAGGAATAGATGACCCAGTGAAGTCTGCACCTCTTGACCTCAAGGCTTCTAATGCTTTTACAATCTACCACACCCAGAGAGACCTCGTTCAACATTTCATCATCTAAAGTTGAATAGGAACAAAATTAGCTGCAGAACCCACTCTGCTGATTACAGTGGTACCTCAAGTTGACGTACAAAACTTTGATAAATCATAAGAAGGAAACTATTTATCGTAGTAGAGTACGGTCGGTATCAAAATGTTGAGTATTAAATCTGCTTTCATTTAAAAATAGTGGTAGCACTTATTTCAAATCAATTGGTAACGCTCATTCAGTTTTTCAGTGCTTTATAATTCATTTTTGTGTTTCAACTTATAGATCCTGGAGTGGTGAGAAAGGGGAGGGGGAGGGAGAATTTACCTTCCAGAGCTCTAACAATGATGCTTTTTGGACATACGTTATCAAGGTCTGTAGCTTTATAAATAACTGTTCAACTATTGAAGATCTAAACCGTAACATCTTGATTATTAGCGTGGTATGAGATTCACCTCCAGGCAATCACAGTGAGGTCTTCTAGGTAAACATAGTATGAAAATGAATGCGACTCGCATTGTCCTAGGTCTAAACCCATTTTCTTCTTGTAGAGGGCAATTCAGAAATGCTGGTTTACTAACAATACCGTCAGCATTCTTGATGCAATCCTTGATTTTCTACAGGAAATACTCCGCCTATTTAGAAGAATTTAAATTTTACCACACCTACTCTATCCGCAGTGATGGTCTCCTTCGGCTTCCTCAGCATAGTCTCTCTCTATTTCAAGAAAGCTCACTTTACCAGATTGCGAAAGTTCACAATTAATTCCTGGGTTTCCGAATTGGGAGTAGCTCGCTTTCTACATTTAAGAAGAATGTGAAGTTGTTTCTCGTGGACAAAGAGTTTTACTCTCTTAGTGAATTTTTTAACCATTGATTTATTCTCCATTTTTGTTAATATTGTGCTTTGTTGTTTTGGAATATTTATATATAAACATTTTTGTTATAATACAACGGGAAACTGTTTTGAAACGAACAACCAAGCTTGATCAAGTAGGGAGTGAAAAGTAGGGGAAGTTCATAGGGGAATTGGTGGATACTGAACAATGGATATTTTTATAGGAAAAAATCGCTTATGGGCTCGCCCTAGAAGGTAGTGGGGAACGACTTGATTTCAGTTTGTAGTACCTGCCCCTCCTCAAACTACGCCACTGCATAATATGAAAATGAATGGACAATGAAAGGTTCATTGGTAAATTTTTCATTACAAAGGAGTTAGATCTGAATCTAAAGAGACTTACTTGACCCTTGCTTATGATGAAAAACGTGTCTCCTCTTGCGCCTTGTCTGATGATGTAATCCCCATCGTTGTAGTAAGTCTGTAACAAATCAAACGGGAATAAAAAGTTGAGGCGGCGGTCAGAAAATCGGGACAATAGACGAGAGAAAGAGGAATCACAGCGCTCTACTACAATCATTCAATCAATCACTTTGGGTCGCAGCGTTGGGGTGGAAGGAAACCGAGCGAAACGAAATGGATTAGAAGGGATGACAGAGCAATCTCATGATCGAGGGTTTCAGCTTCCATTGGCGGAGACTTTGATTATGAATGTACCCAGGTCTTACGTAAGTTCAAGGAACCAAGAGAGCACCCAGAAATAATATTTAAAAAAAGTCCAGTCATGCAGCATGACCCCATGAGCGAATTTTTGAAGAAATCTTCGACATTTCAGTCGCTATTGATCGTGTAGAGAAATTTTAGTTTATGATTTTGATAGACAAACATGGAATCAAATTTCATCTACAGCATGGTTCTAGCCTTAAACAGCAATGTTCAATGATTGGTTGTACAGTGATACTTCCATAAGAGTAGTTCAATCTGAATTTGGACAATGTTTCTTGCAAATATTACCGATTTTTACAACTAGCGAACGGCATTATTTCGATTTTTGACTGATTTTTCAACTTTGAAATTTTTGAAAACTTGATACATTTTCTTATAGGAAATTTAACGCTGATTCCGAATATACTACATGTTAGTATGCTGAAAAAATTATTTCGCACAACAAATCGCAAAAAACAGGCTATTTTGAAATTTTAGACTACATTTTTGAAAATTTCAACCCGAAGATGTAATCCGATCATGCTGGCCAACGAACTTGAACTTTCGTTTTGTGTCCTTAACATTTTAAAATTTGTTTGAATTTTCTAGCACAATTCTACGGACAGTTATCGTCTGGAATGACACATACATAAATATATACATACATACATACATACATATATACATACATACATACATACATAAATACATACATACATGACAAATCGAAAAAAATGCGTTAAACTTCAGTTCCTCACTCCATCACATATACATACATACATAAATACATACATACATAATATGATTCAGAAAAGCCTGAAACGGATTTCTGCATAACATTTTTTCAAAAATTCACATTCTACAAATTTTGAGGCGAGAGCAATAGCTTAATTTTCTTCAAAAATTCGCTAAAAAAGATTTCAATAGGAGACATATGGGTTTTTATGTAACGTGTTTTTCTGGGTGGGGCTAAAAAAAAGCCATATTTCAGGAACGGGTTGAGATAGAAAAGTGTAGTTGGCGGTGTTTTGCTCCGTTTTTTGGTCTATTTTTACCCGTAACATTTTTTTTACACCAAGATCGGGACCCCCTGTATATCCCCCCCCCCCCCCCCCCTGTATGTATACGGACAAATGTTGAAATTCAGGAATAGTTTTATAATGCGTTAAAACTATACCCTACACATGGATTTATGTCTCTAGGTACAATTAATTTATTTGATACTTGTAAGATAAGTACCTTCTACATAATACATTCTAGATAAGTACATTCAATTCAGAATAAAAACAGTACGGAAAATAGCGTAGTAGGGGAAGTTGTTGGAATGAAAATGCAAGGATCCACAGGTACTAACAAGCGGTAATAATAGAAGCGGGTAAATCATAAATTTGACGACAGAAGAAGGAAGATTGAAAATTAAGTAGATGAATAGAACATAATTTCTTGAAAACTTCTCCAGCGTAGGAGTCTAAATAAATTGTTTCTCAAAAATGCCAGAAACCAAGAGCACACAACCACACCAACAGAATTTCAACTTATCTCACCATTAACTGAATCACTCTGTTGGGATATGCGTGTTAAAATGACATACAAATTATACATTAGTGTATTACGGAATGAACGTTAAATGCATGCAATATAGTTTGCTGTTTGTACGGGTCATGGACTGTACAACAAGGTTTCTTTATTTGGACAGTTCAAATTATAACAAGACTTTACAAAATTGCCTTTCTGTCCTATATATAGTATACTTCAAAGAAACACTCAGAACAGTTTACCTTCAATTCAAAGAAATACCTCCAAGTAAACTACAACAACCCGTCCACAACTGTTCCATACCCTGCGTGAAACGGGTGGCAGAACAAATAGATAACTAAGATTTTTGAGCCTTATAAGCACGTAAAATTTGCACTTCGAACACTTAATATGAACAGATCACTATTCTCCAAACTAACAGGTTTCACACTAAAAGAACAACGTTCAGGCTTGGTCTACCAGATCCCTTGCGGTAGTAGGTAGTGGTGGGTGTGGAAAAGTGTATGTGGGGGAAACGTCTCACGTCTCAGTCCGTTCGGCGTCGTTTTTCAAAACATTAATGACGACAAGAAGATACGAAAAAGGCGTTGGTTGCCCATTGCAGATCTTTAGGACACACTACGGACTTAGACAATTTAAAAATTGCTGGAAGAGAATCTAATTTGCAAAAAAGAAAATTTTTAGGATTAGTCAAGATAAAAAAATTCAAATTCAATTAACTTCCGTTATTTCTTACTTAGATTAGGTTATGTATTTTTGAGATGCGAGCTTGTGACCATCCAGACCACCAACCTATACACAGCATTCTGATTTATTTGTGCGAATTCATGTGCATTCTACTCGTGCGAATTCATGTGGAGCACTCAAACCACAACCTCGCCAATTGGTTTCAACTAATCCTCTCCGACATCGGCAACTTCTGAAAACACAAGAATTCTTTTTGACATTTTCATGTCTTTGCTTTGGCACATAAACTGAAAAATCGTCACGAAAACTTGCTCACGCGATACCAATAAATAAAATAGACTCACTGTGTTGCGTAGAGAACAATCAACTGTTTTTAATTCCTCTAATTGTTATTTACTATTATCCCGACAACACAAGTGTATCACAAGTGTCGGAACAATGAGTCAACACGATCGCTAATTGAATTAAGTACCCACGGGTGGGCGGTTTCTATTATGGCCCATTTAATTGATCTGTACGCCCCCACCGTGCAATGCACGGGTGAGATCTTCCTAGTAATAAATACAATAAGAAAACACACATGAAAATGTCCCAATATGTTGCAGACTCGTATGCAAAAATTTGGATTCAATCTAGTTTTTTAAATAATATAATTTCTTCCCACAGCTTGAAATTGTCAACAATTCTACGTAAAAACGCGGCAGGCCGCTCGTACTTTCTCTGATATGAGAGAAGAGCTATGAGCATCAAAAATGTCTTAGTACCTAATTTCAATGTTTTTTATAGTTTTAAATAAAATAACAATTAGAAAACATGAAATAATTATTGACACACAACTACTGAATTTTCTGAAAATGCCCAATTCTTCCACGAATATGAATTCACAGTCCTTTTTTTAATAACTGGTATTGTGAAGTATCCATTGACATCATACTGACAAAATACTTGCAACTTCATTGCTAGTATACACAATCATAACAACACCTAACTTGTTTATAGGTTGCGTGAGGTTTTTTCATTGCGTAACAAAATTTCCGTAAAAAAAACTTTGTCGACTAAGACATTTTCAATGAGTAGTAGTATAAACCTGTACGGTCATTAAAATAACTTCCGAAAAGACACTTCAAAACTCGTACTTGATGGAGGGACTCTAAATTTATAATTACCGCCACCGGCGAACTTGGTGAAACACAGAAAAACGTTGTTACCTACATAAACGTAGGCAAAGGTGGCAGGCCTGATTCGAATCGCGATCGCGGCGAACTTGGCGATATGGAGGAGGTGAGCGTTCGGTATCGAATCGAATCCCCCAGCATCGATTTAACCGTTATACAATCGTACTGTCGATTTCGCTCTTATTATAGCTGCTAATTTATTTACTGTTCAACATATTTATGATACTAATCTTTATCATGTCCAACTAATCTGAAATTTTACTAAAGGATTGACTACTTCAGTAACGTCATGTAATTGTGAGATGCGAGCATCCAGACCACCAAACTATACACATCATTATTGGAGAAAGTCCAAAATAGATTAGGTAGTTGATGTGTATAGTTTGGTGGTTTGGATGCTCACCAGCTCGCACCTCACATTTACATAACATCAAGTAGTCAGTCCCTTAGTAAAAATTTAGATTAGTTGGACATATAGATAAGTATCATAGATATATTGAATGGTAAATAAATTAGCAGTTATAAATCAGAGCGAAATCGGCAGTTTGATTCGATAATGGTCACATCGTTGCTGGGGGATTCGATCCGCACGCTCACCTTCCTCCATACCGTCAGGTTAGCTGCGATCGCGATTCGAATCCGGCCTGCCCACGGTGGTCCTCGATCGGATTTGACCTCAAAGTGCTTGCCCTTCAAATTTTCTTTCGAAATATGATTCGGGAATATGTTACAATTATAATTCAGCAAAAACTGAAATCAAACAATGAGCCGTTTTTTAAAAATTCAGTTTTTAAATTTTTAATTGATACACTAATCATAAAAATACACTATAATCGCCAAAAGTCAGAAAAAAAAAATTATCATCTATGTGTGATTATAAAATAGAATCTTCATCTAGTTTCATAGTTCTGACCTATTTTATGATCAAATATAATTAGAAAAACTAAAATAACAACATTTTATTGAACAAAATAATGATTATATTTGCATGAAGCTTTTAATAAATGCCTGTGAGTATGTGTGTAGTATGTGCGTGTGTGTCTATGTGTACGCTTGTGTGTGAGTTTATAATGATTCATTATAGATATAAATTTTAACATAAAATATATATCTAAATTGAATAAAAAATAAAAATAATGGCATTTTAACATTTTACACATGCAGAGAATTATATTCGCATACAGCTCTTAATAAACGTTGTCCGTGCTCAGAATTGATTCGCGATACTTTATATTTGGTCCATGTCGCAGAAAAATCATGATGCACGGCCTCCATAGCCTGTTCACTGTAAAAGCCGAGGCCATTTCCGAGTTTGGTACAAAATTCTTCCACATGAAGGAAAACCGTGTGAATTTTTGGAGTGACTGGAACATAAAAAGATAAATATGATGCTTTGAATTCATTGATGTATTCAATGAATTTTGGATCCGACCTGACGGAGAAAGATGCTTTGACAACTTCATTGAACTCCTGGAAAGCATTAACGTTTTTTAAACAACCTATGCTACAGTTTGAACGCAATAAATCAAGTTTCTGTAGCAAAATTGAAACTATATATTTTATTTATTCTATATTAAAATTTATATAATGAATCATTATAAACTCACACACAAGCGTACACATAGACATACACGCACATACTACACGCATACTCACAGGCATTTATTAAAAGTTTCATGCAAATATAATCATTGTTTTGTTCAATAAAATGATATTTTTGTTTCTATAATTATGTTTGATCACAAAATAGGTCAGAACTATGAAACTAGATGAAGATTCTATTTAATAATGAAACATAGATTATAAATAATATTTATTTCTGAATTTTGGCGATTATAGCGAATTTTCATGATTAAAGTATCAATTAAAAATTGAAAAACTAAATTTAAAAAAAAAAAAAAAAAAAAAAAAAAAAAACCGGCTCATTGTTTGATTTCAGTTTTTGCTGAATTATAATTCAAACATATTCCCAAATCATATTTCGAAAGAAAATTTGAAGGGCAAACACTTTGAGGTCATATCCGATCGAGGACCACCGTGTGCCCCCATTGTATTGTCGTAAACGTAAACAATTTTAAATTTGATTTTCATAAAATGATAGCTTTAAGTTCGATCTTTTATCACAAAAATAAAAAAATAAAAAGTAGTTAGGTAAATATTTTACAATTTTGAATTTGACATTTTGAACTTAATTTTCGTCTCCCTGAAGAAGCCCCAGTTCCTGGGGAGAAACGTTGGAGATTAATAAAAAACCAATTTAAGGAGAGAAAGGCCTTTTTTGTAAAGTCTGGTACAACAAGGCTTACATTAGAAATCTTTTCGGTAGGAGCAATACAATCAGCGGAGTGTATGATGTTAGGAACAATAATTAGGCTAAACTCTCTTGATAAGAGCGTCTAGTTGGTAAATATCGTAAAAGGCGTCTTGTATGAAAGAGGATGAATACTGGATAATGATGAAAAAATAAGGCAAAAGCGGAAAGCGTTACCTCTTCGAGAACGTCGGAAATCTTGATGAGAGTCTCTTCGGGAAGGTCCTTGAAGATGGGAACACTGAAAAACAAAAACGGACGTACGTTAGGAGGACGAAATGGAAAGAGTTGCGAAAACCGCTTGTTCTGTTCCCTTCACACGAGAGAGATTGATGTCAGTGTTGATTATTTTCTGAGCGGTGGGATGATTAAAGAGCAATGGCCGGATGGAGAAGACAAGAAGCCAGGGATGGAGTGACATTTCTGTGGAGGTTTGTTCTAATTCGCCCAGGGAAACTTTCCTATTAACACACATTTAACAGAGTGCAATGGAAATCAGTGTTATTTAAAATCAGGTTCCTTATTAATTATGTGTAATTGCGCAGTTTCATATCATTTGATTGTAGGAAAGGGGCTATTAAGCTTGTATAGTTTGCAACCTCCCAAGTGTGTTTAATTGAATCGGAGATAGAATTCTTTATTTAATGAATTTATTGTCGGTGGGTAGTACAAGTCATCCAAGGCTGAAGAACGGAAAAATGTTGAATGACTCGTTCTTACCAGCAACCTAGGCAGGCCAGTCAATAAAACACCAAAAAAACAGTTCTATAACATTACTATTTTTGGCCCCCTCTGTGGCCGAGTGGTCTAAGTCGCGATCTGAAGCCGCTCGGAACAAGGGGAACCCATATTCAGATCCCAAAAATTTACGATATTTATCAGGCCCGAGGTCTATAAGCGATTAGGTGTGAGATTTAGTAACTAAATATGTACAAATTGAGATACCTTATCAAGGGGTAACTCAAAGAAACAAAATATTTTAAAATGATTATTATTATTATTTTTTTTAAATCGTAGGTTTCTTGCCGAAAATTGTCATCTAGCAACTCAACCAAAACATGTCATGTAACAGCGGCATATACAAAAAGGCTAGTGATACCGTAGCCTTGGGCGGGGAGGGGGGGGGGGGTGAAATCTTCAGCATTTAGGCATGGTGTTTTTAAGATTTAACGGTTGAAGGATTGTGGGTTACGAATCACAGCAGTCCTCCATTGTGACCCAAAGATATATTGTGGATTGCCTCCATGCTGAGTTATATAAATGAAAAAGGTTTTTCTAAAACCCCCCCCCCCCCCCATAATTATGCCATCTTGGAAATATACCGGGAGGTACGATAGAATTTCCAAGGATATTATATCTGATTCGATTGAGTGCTTCACAGTAGCACATATTGGTTCGACATCCTCTGTTTCTGTACAGCATAACTGTTCTTAAACCAATATCATGGATTTTTTTTAGGTAGACAGAAACTTTTGGAGAAAACAAAGAAACAGAAAGGATGCAATAGAAGCTCAGCAGAAATATCATATACTGCTGGCATTGGTTCTTCCTTACAATCACACGAGATCATAATAGGGAAAAATCATAATCATCTACATCATCTTCATATGGAAAATCACAATAAGAGTCCAGTCATGCAGCATGACCCCATGAGCGAATTTTTGAAGAAATCCGACATTTTAGTCGCAATTGATCGTGTAGAGAAATTTTAGTTTATGATTTTTGGTCTGCGTGCTAGTACGTACATAAATAGAACTTCTTCATAATTTCATGGCTGATATTTTCTACGCCACAGTCAGTATTAAATCTACATCAAGTCCCAAAACAGTTGAGCGTAAAACATTAAAGAGAGCGACCGTGAGAGTCGGAGGACGGAATATTTCACAGAGTAAACTCATCAGTTGTTATTACTTTTTTTTTTAAATTTTAACAAGCACCTACTACCTACGTTTTAAATAGCATGGTTCTAGGATTGGTTATACAGGGATACTTCCATAAGAGTAGTTCATTCTGAATTTGGACAATGTTTCATGCAAATATTACCGATTTTTACAACTAGCGAATGGCATTATTTCGATTTTTGACTGATGTTTCAACTTAAAAATTTTTGAAAACTTGATGCATATTCTTATAGGAAATTTTACACTGATTCCGAATTTACCACATGTTAGTATGCCGAAAAAAATTATTTCGCATAACAAATCGCAAAAAACAGGCTATTTTTAAATTGTTGACTACATTTTTTAAAATTTCAACCCGAAGATGTAATCCGATCATGCTGGCCAACGAACTTGAACTTTCGTTTTGTGTCCTTAACATTATAAAATTTTTTGAAGTTTCTAGCACAATTCTACGGACAGTTATCGTCTGGAATGACACATACATACATACATATATATACATACATACATACATAAAAAAATGCGTTAAACTTCAGAATATGATTCAGAATAGCCTGAAACGGATTTCTGCATAAAATTTTTTCAAAAATTCACATTCTACAAATTTTGAGGCGAGAGCAATAGCTTAATTTTCTTCAAAAATTCGCTAAAAGGGAAAATCTTAATAGGGAAAATCATAAATCATATTCATCGACTATTATTTCTTCATAAACCGCCCATGAGTTGATTGATAATATTGAGATGTCAGTCACTTCAATCATCCCTGGATTCTCACAAATATGCAACCCCGCTAGGCGTATGTAATCAACTGGACTGTTGTGAAACATCTAAATGCTGTAAACTACTACGGCAAAACTATGTACAAAACTCCATCAAATCTCATATTCAGCAACTTTACAAGTGGTTAAGGAGTAACGAGTATATTTAACGTCATGTTACACTATTATAGTTCGAATGCTGTCAATGCTGCAGCGGAATGAATAAAAATAGTTGCTGGTACATTCCTATTCAATGAGCAAGGCGATAAAGGAAGAAACGTGATGTGCTCGATATGAATATGAAAGAACTTGGCTTTATTCCGTCCGAGGATAAAAGGCTTTTGAAAAGGTGCAATTTCCATCTACATCGAAGCGTTGCAGGAAGAAATATGTAGATTTTTTTCCGACACCCTCTTTCAACCAATGGTTCAACGATTGGTGGCTCACAAAGCAAGGTCGGGCGCACCGCTCGAGCCTCAATTCTCAGTTCTTTTTCCTCAAATGACTTCTACTATTGTCCTTTCTTTTCCGATGCTTCGTCATAGTAATCGGGAGTCCAGAAGGGGGGAAATAGCTCAGCGTTCGCTCCCCGGCTCAAGGCCGATTCCGAGTTGGTTATGGTAAAAGGGGTTCGTGGTTGGGGGATTGTGTCTGTGTGAAGGGCACGCGGGCGGGGTGGTCTGCTCGGAGAGTCCTGTGGAACGCACGGCTTGGCGTAGTGCCCTTTCACGGTTGACCAGCCGAGCGCGAGCATTCACCAGACTCAGCGGGGTCACTTGATCAGTAGTATTCGAAAAATACACTCCTCTCAGGATAAAACCAAGTACTGTAATAGACTTAGGTCACCCGGAGGTGCAATGGGGGCCTAAATCCACACTCATAGATAGAGAGGGTGTGACAGTACCATAAGACTCGTACTAATAGCCTACTAGCCGCTCCGGCTCGCTACGCTCGCCTCCACGTCCAGCCGGGGGGCAAGCCCCCCGGACCCCCCATTCAATTGCTCGCTTCGCTCGCCAAGTGTGGCATGTAGGGAATATTGCTCGCTTCGCTCGCAAAGTGTGGCATGTAAGGAATGTTTCTCGCTTCGCTCGCAAAGTGTGGGATGTATACATGCGATGTATTACAATTGAAACATGTAGGGGATGTTGCTCGCTTCGCTCGCAAACGGTAGGTCTCTAAGGGTAGATTTATTAATCTCTGTCGGGGATGTTGCTCGCTTCGCTCGCTCGAGGAAGTTATACTGCCCACCCAACTTGGCAGACGTTTTTTCCTGTTGGAAATTCCTACAAACAAAATAAATCATATAAAACTACGTGGAACCACAAAAAAGTTTATTTGGGGATGTTGCTCGCTTCGCTCGCAAGGTATTGCTGCATATTCCGACATGTGAATAGCTAAAACTACCTACGAATTTGCACCGCTTGGGATCTGGAACCCCAAAGGGTGTTAGGGCATCATTAGCGACCGTTATGTGACCGTTATGAATAGCTCGCAAGAGGCCAAGAGCGAACTTCGAGTCCCTTCAACTCGCAAGGTACATATGTGTACCTGCTCGCCTCGCAAGGTATTGCGTAGAAGTGCAAATGGGAACCCCCCTTCTCGCGTCCATGGCACATATAATTTCTCATTTTAATAGCTTCGTCTCGCTTCCGCTCGCAATTCAACCGAGTTCTCGTAACTTTTTTCGATATCCGATTTCGGATTCAGATTCGGCGGACCCAAAGCTGTATTTCGTCCGCGAAAACCGTTCCGAAAAACGTGCCTTTACGGGGTATATTTTAATGGGAAAAAACGTAGTTTTTCGTCGAACTTTTCGAGAAAACGGGTCCGTACTCTCGCATTTTTTTGACGCATTTCCCGATACTTGTTTCGCGATCCGATCGCACCGTCGTCTTCCTCGTAGGAAAACCTACGAAACCGGTATTTTTCCGGAATTATATGCTACGTTCGGAGAAGATAATTTTCCGGTTCCCGGATCATCATCTATCGCCAACCATAGCCTTTCAAGAACGTGAGAATTAACGCGTGGCGCCGAAGCGGCGGACATAAAGCGCATTCTCTTGGATCTCGTGGGAACTGTCACAGTACCTACCCTAGAGGATATCAATTGGCACTGTAAAAAAAAAAGTCTGTTTGGTTGAGAGGGCAGTATAGCTTCCTCAGTCATTATAAAATATGGACGTATACAACCGACATTTACCATCTAAGGTATAAAGGGAACCAACTAAGAGTTAACCTGTACCATTCCTGAACAATTAATCTAAATCGGTTTATTAGTCTCGGAATTATACTGTAACAACCAAATATTTCTGGTTTGCGCACGTGAAATGGTTACTACTACCAATCGCAATGAAATTGAAAGGATACCACCCCGAAACTAGTGCTCACCCCCCCCCCCCCCCCCCCCCGACTTTGAAGGAAATCGGAACAATGATAGATCATGAGATATTCACATTTGCGCATGCGCTCATGCTACAGTTCATCCGATGACGATGGAATTGATGGGGTTGATAGGGACTTAACCCGCACCAACTTACAAAATGTCAACGAAACCGGTTCATTAGTCTAAAATCTTTACGCGTATCAACCGATGAGCGTTACCCAAGTATTCATTTTATATTTTTAAAGAAATCAAGTTCACTTCAAAGAAATATGACACCATCCGCAGTCTCCTAAGATGAGTTGTTTTCTTTCTAATCGCAATTGCTCTGGCCACTCTGGGGTAGCTTTTCATAACTTTTCGTGTTTTCACAATACAGAAACTTGTCATTGTGATTTATTACCTTTGGCTGAAAAATATAAATACCTAGGAGTTATATTTGATCATAATTTGAAATTCAATTTCCATATTGAGGATTTGGTTTCAAAACTGAGAAAATTATTTTATGTTTTTAAGGAAGCCCGAAATTTTCTGTCTGTTGTGCAATTGAGAACAATTTATTTTTGCTTATTTTTTTCTTTGTTGAAACATGGTATTTTCGTATGGGGATGTGCTGGTAAGTCAGTATTAGGATCCTTGCAGGTTGCACAGAATATTATACTTAAAATAGCACTTCGGAAGAGTCCACGTTATCCTACTATACTCCTTCTCCGAGAGTTAGATGTACTCAACGTGAGGCAATTATTTTTATTTCAATCGTGCTTAATTGTATATAAAATTTGTATTCAACCTGAGCATAAATGCAGTGTCACGCATACACGTACTGCAGTATCTTCTAACATTCAGTTGCCTAAATTTGATACTGAACGTGCGAAAAAGAATGCATAATACCAAGTTTTATTGTTCCTTAATGCTTGTAGACTTAATCCTGACAACTTCAGTAGTTTTGTCCATTTTCGGACAAAAGTTTTGAGCAGGATAAAGGAATTTGACCTGTAGTGTTTTCTTTGAAGTAGTTAGTGTGTTGCGCAAGTAGCTACTACCTTCGTAGATCACATGATCGTTATTGGTTGAGACTAGCTCCACCAGCCGCCACAAGTTCTTATGAACTTATTTGGTTGGTGGAGAGGAGAAAATTTAATTATTTTTTAATTTTTATTCCATCGGCTTGTATACATTTCACATTGTATTTTTTTTTTTCCTGTCAATAAATTGATATTCTGATTCTGATATTCTACGACTTTTCAAAGTTTGCTGCACTGGTCACGTCACACAGGACAGGAGAGTCCGCCCAGACATTAGGGGTGCTTTGACGTCACCAATGTGCGAAACTATGAAGAATCATGGGTAGAAAACTACTCACAGTAAGAAAGTGAGGATGGTGCCAAAATGCTTAGGATGGAATCTTCTTCCATGTAAAATTAGTTAAACTACCTTTATCGGACCCATGGGTTTCCCTCATTTTAGTTTTGTGCATGCGCAGTAGTTTGACCATTTGCGAAAAAATCCATAGGGGATCATAGGAACATATGCCCAAATACTTCCTGAATTTGAACGGAAACTGATCGATATACCCTGAGAAATTCACGTTATAAGGAATTCACGTTTAAACAACTATTGATCCGACAGCAATGAAATTTATAAGGGACCACTAAAGTCTGATAATTCCTCCAAACCCGAACTGAAACTTAGTAGGTATGATTTTGGGCGTGACAAGGAATTGGCACAGACACGCTAGCCAGACCAACACACAGAGAGAAACGGAAACGAAATTAATCAGGAAACTCTAAAAAACGCAAGAAGCAGGTAGAATATCTGATTTGTGAGGGCATAATCATAAAATTGAAGGCAACCTGCCAATTATGCAGTTCTACATTTTACATCCGACATTTGCTTATTCCATCTCTTGTACCTTCACTGTTGAACTTTGAAAATAACATAGTAAGTAATGAGTAATGCAACTGATCATAACAACTGGTATACCTGCATTTTTAACATACTTGCTGTCCTTGGCTCCCGCGATATCCTGACAGCTGAGGACCCTCGAAATTTGAAATCGATCCTACCGTCACTAGTCAAAAAACTCTACAACCATTTTTGGTGCCAGGACATCAATCTGGTTTACAGTGCCAGATTTAATATGTTCTATAGGAGGATAGCGGACTATTCAGGTAGGCAGAAGTACTTGATACTAATTCAAAATGTCCCGATTGAGAGGGTGTTGTGCAAGTTGCGTCTGTCTTTAAAGTTTTTCGTGACTGTTTATTATAGAGATACTTCTCATAAGTTTAAAAGCGAGGGCTTATGCAATATGAAAGAAGCTGATACCCTCTGCCATTTTTGTCTACGTTGCCCGATCTTAGAACCGTACCGAAGGCAATTCATTGCGAAATACATCTGTGGGCTCCCAGTGGTTGAGGATGAGGATCGTCTGGCTAATTTGCTCGATTTTGGTGATGATAGGGAGAAAATGTTAAATTTATTTCATTTTGTTACTAGTGCACTAGCACTTCGATCAATTGCGCTCACCGAATAGGTGTCTGACATGTACAGCATTAGCATTGTATACTGTACAACAGGATAGGCTTGTTGTGGATATTGTACGAGTACCACAGGTATAGCGTGGATATTATGGATTCATAACGGATCATTATATTTTATATTAATTTCATATCGATGACCTCGTTTTTTTTTTTTCATGTACTTAATTAAGCGGTAATGCCCTGTTACTAGATTAGGAAGAAGATATTTGAGTAAGTAATGATTTTTCAGAGTAACTTGAAAACCGTACCAGAGCAACAATTTTACGAGTTGATAAGGTACCTAACTCGTTAATGGACTTTTGTGGGTCTTTGATTACTTTGACTGAGGCGAATGATCCTAATCTAAAATCTGTGGTAAGAGGTCTTATCCGTGTAGTGGAAACCGCTCAAGCAGTTTAACCCTCGTGTCGAAACATTGCTTGGAGGACCGCCCGGAAATCAGATGTAGTCGAGAACGAGCTCGCCTCGAAATTACCCTCGTAATTTCAGGTGAGAGAGACCGTGATATTTTTGCCAGTTTTTTCCCGGAGTTGTTCATTATTACAGGCTCGTACGAACTTCCTGCACCATCCTTTCAACTTCAGGTTGTACGCACCTACCATGCTGGCCTGAGGGAAAGTGGTTTAAAACCCGTTATTTCAACAGGTAAAACTGAAAATTTCCGCCTTTTTCTTTATTATTCTTATCTACTAACTACTGTAAGCAAACTGATCTGTGTGATTCCATGTACAACTTCTAACCTTGGTTTAAATTCCCCCTGCCTACTCCTTCAGAATTTGCACAAAATACGACTTATTGTTTGGTATATTTAATAACGGTAGTGATTTTTTTGAGGGTTGAGATATTATCATAGTAGGCTTCTCAAATTTTTAAATTTTCTTTAATGCTGAGCGCTTTTGCCATTATCGGCCTCGTCAGAGCTGCAATTATAACAATGTTCTTGCTTACATTTAGGTTCATCAGTCTTAGGGGTACATAGTCATCCAGGTGTAATTTTACATATTTACATTAGTTCCAAAAAGTAGACGTGTACGTAAAAATTATTTCCGCTAGTGAACAGTCGGTGCAAGACTTGAGACGTTCGACTACCAAGAACAAACAAAAGTGGGTGCAAAAACTTATTGAACGCTACAAAAACAACGAAATTTCGATGCTTACTTTTGTGAAACTCATATCGGCGAAACTGCGCCCTTACTTGGAAGATGAATGACTTAGTTGTTACTGTTGATGTCGCATAATATTTTGTTTCATATAGTGTTCTTGACGCTTGCAATGAATTCCGGTACCACATTCTTTCAAACTATCCATTTGTAATATCATTATTTATAATAAAGTGCATGGAGATTTTGTTTATTGACGTTGGGTGTGGTACTTGTCAACTGGTGGGGTGGCACTTGTCATCTGGCTGTATCTCTTCTGACGACTAACTCTTCGACAAGCCCTGTGTTGGATAACACACTATTGATTCTTCCATATAATCATGTTCACTTGGTTTCTGGGGACGCCCCTCACGCTGCCTTATTGAAAAAGTACTCAGTTTGTGTCCTGAATGGATCGTCCTCCAAACTCCTTCCCATAAAAGATGGTGTTCCCCAGGGTTCAGTTTTAGCTCCATTTTTGTTTTCCACTTTCATCAATGACATGCCTCGTACTATTCACAATTGTTTATTTCATCTCTATGCAGATGATACCCAAATTTACAGACACAGCCCCACTGATCCTCCTTCACTCTCCCATTCAATTTCTCTTGTAAATGACTACCTCTTTTCAGTTCACAACTGGTGTATAAGCAACGGCCTTATCCTGAATCCCCAAAAAAGTCAAGCGATTATAATCTATAAGTAGCACATTTCTACCAGCTCTCTCCCACCTATCCTTATCAATAATACAATCATGCCATATTTTTCATCCGTACGTAACTTGGGTGTAATTATTAACTCCACCCTCACCTGGAAGGATCAGGTGGTCAAGATCTCTAGATCCGTCCTCTCATCTCTTCACTCCCTTCGCAACTTGGCCTTCTGTACCCCTGTCCATGTGCGCCTCAAGTTATTTCACAATTCTTCTCCCACACTTCTCCTATTGCTCAATACTTTTCATCTATTCCTTGACTTCAACTCTCTAAAACGTCTCCGAGTCCTCTTCAATACCTGCACCCGTTATGTATTTCACCTCGAATCCCAAGGACACATCTCTCCTTACGTAAATCGCCTCGGGTATGGATATCATTACTTACATTAATGTTCTTTCTTTGTGCATCATCTATAAAGCAACAAAGGGTTGCTTACCAAATTTCGTCAATTCCCTTTTTCCACCGGGCAGTTCAGATCGAGCCAACAACATTGCTATTAAACGGCATTTTAGCATGCCCATGGCTACGTCAGTTTCCATTGCAGGAGCGAGGCTATGGAATCCCCTTCCAGTTTCGGTGCGGTGTGCTCCGTCCCTTGGTGCGTTCAAGTCTGCTGTTGTGCGCCGCTTCCTCACTGAGCATTAAACTCCTTTCTCTTTCTCTCTCTATCTACTTTCGATATCTATCCCTTTCACATTAGGGGCGGGGAGGCAGTTATCTATAGGCCGTGTACGACCGGGTGGCACTTGGGAAAAAAACCACGAGTAGGGAGGCAGTTGGGAACCACCCGGGAGAATTGTGCAAAAACAAGCACGTCACCAGCAGCCCTTACAAAACCAAACATGTCCACAAGAAAAACCTTATTTTCTCCCTCTTCAAGTCTCAGTGGTCAAAATCAATTTATTTGAACAGCTTGTATACCTAGTGAAGAGATATAAACAGCACCAATGTCGGAATCACTGTGCATACCTTCTGTCAGAAACGTATTTGTTCTCTACTGAAAATGCAGGGACATGTTTGCATTGCATGAGCGCTTCTAGCTACTAAAATATATAATGTAGGTACTAAGTATTACTCGTACGATTTCTGGGCTGTGTAATTGATAGACAACCATAATAGATTTCGTCGATATCCATCGGAGGTTTTTATGGCCGAACTGGGTTGTAAGTGGCTTTGGGAGTGGCTAAATAAAATTAGTTTTTAGCTGCCAAGCTTTGGATGTGATTACATCATCTTTACGGCGTATCTCGCATTACGTGCCGGGTCAATAAAATCCTCCATCTGTTCTCTCATCTCGAGTTCAGGTGCTGCTTAGCTGATGCTTTATCGGGTAAATTCTTCCCATAGGGTATGTCTCGCACTTGGGGTTTACTGAAAGTTTGTTGAATTGTTGTTGGGAGACTGGTTTGCAATTCTCTATTGAATAGTGGACAGATATCTCTGGCTAAGTTACTGGTAATTCGTGCAATAATTTAGTTTTAAACGAATTTAATGCCTATATTTAGATGATATATTTAATAGATTTAGATTTAGTTATCGTAGCAGATTAACTACGATGAAATAAGTGATTGTGAAAGATAATAACTATAGTTTACCTCTTCAGGAAGTCGGTATATTCCGCTTGTCTGATGAGGCCAGTCCTCATCATGATTGTCTGGAAGCATTGTCGCTCGATAGCCCATAGCTTGCAGTCAGTAGCGGCTGAAAATTTTTAACCAGAAGTTAATGTTACTAAAGGTAAGATTTCTGATATATCAATCGATACTTGCATTACGAATTCGATAATACACAAATTAAGTTTATATTAGGAAAATTAGATTTTCAAAGCATTTGAATCTCCAAGTTGCTTTTATACTAGATGCAACAACGAATTGCGATAAGGAATCAACCACAGGAGATTCAATCCCGAACAAATTCCTCAAGACCCAATCCAAATCTTAGGTGTTACTAAGTTAGTAAAAATACAGAATATTCTTTGGATTCTTCTTCTCAACCTATCGAATTTCATTCTTACTGAAATATACATTTTTAATATAGCTTCCAGTACGAAGAATATTAGTGCATACCAAACCCTCACAATGTTCAACTATGTAGGTAATCTGTGTCGAATATCAAATGACGATAATTTGAAAGTTTTATCTAATTTTGCCAACAGAGGAACTGAGTGGAGTTTTGATGACAAAGCCCAGGTAAACAAGCTGCCTCAACAAGCCCACGAACCCCAATTAACTGTGTGAATATCGATATTGTTACCAGCAGACATTACTGTGAAATAAATTAACTAAGATGTACAAAATCTGCTGTAATCCTTCACACTACTTTCTCATCATGCAGCCATTTGCATCAGTGCAACTGGCGTTTTACTCAATATTTAGAAGTTTAGTACGCAATCAAAATTGGTAATAATGGTTGCAAGACTTCCGGATTCAACACCAGTCTCACGTACCGTTCGGGCCAGTCCAGAACAAGACTGGATCACAAGGAGTGGAGTTAAATGCCAACTCATCTTGACTTGTTAGGCTACAATAGCCATGGCAAGGTGGAAGTTGGTGATTTAGCTGATAGTGAAGACTATCGTGATGATGAATCTATAGTTCTGTTCCTTCACACATACCTAAAAATATGTAGTTCAACACCAGAGAGGGAACACGTTGATCATACTCTCGAGGTGAGTGAATACGTAAAACTCCGACCATGGACATGTTCCAAACAAAATTTGCTTCCCAGGACAAATGGGAGACCTTGTTGGATGCACAGCGCCATTTGTGACGCGCTGATAGAAGCCGAGGGTTAGATTTCATTGTATATCAACTATACCGTTGAAGTCAGCAGACCAGACTCCAAAAAACGCCCCAAACTGAACCGCACTAACTGTCGCCCAAAAGATTTTAGCAACAAGGCGCCAATACCACAACCTCAACAGCTCTCTCTACCTAAGGATACCAGATGGTATCCTTTGGGAGGACATGTTCTCCAGTTACGACTGTGTCCTATATGTCCTCCATTATACTAAGATGTCCTCCATTTTTGTACTTTTCCAACAAAAAGAAAAAACCCAAGCTAACTACTAAAAACGCTATCTACTCTACCCACCAACCAATAAGCAGACGAATAAGGAAATTGGGGAGTCGAAAAATATGATAAATTTTGAAGAGATGATTTTATTGTGATTTCAAGTTATTTCATAATTAAAAATAATGGAAACCGAATCCTGAAGAATGTGATTTGATGATCGCGGGACTCCCTGTATTAAAAATATAGCTGTACTTGTAAGCCAGATATACAAATCTCTGACTGAGCCAATGTTTTACAAAAAATTAAGTTAGATAGCTGAAGAGACTACGACCCTTCCTTGTACATCATCATCTTTTACCATTTTAGCGAATTTTTGAAGAAAATTAAGCTATTGCTCTCGCCTCAAAATTTGTAGAATGTGAATTTTTGAAAACATTTTATGCAGAAATCCGTTTCAGGCTATTCTGAATCATATTCTGAAGTTTAACGCATTTTTTAATGAATGTATGTATGTATGTATGTACCTATGTATGTATATATGTATGTATGTGTCATTCCAGACGATAACTGTCCGTAGAATTGTGCTAGAAACTTCAAACAAATTTTAAAATGTTAAGGACACAAAACGAAAGTTCAAGTTCGTTGGCCAGCATGATCGTATTACATCTTCGGGTTGAAATTTTCAAAAATGTAGTCAAAAATTTCAAAATAGCCTGTTTTTTGCGATTTGTTGTGCGAAATAATTTTTTCAGCATACTGACGTGTGGTATATTCGGAATCAGCGTAAAATTTCCTATGAGAATATGTATCAAGTTTTCAAAAATTTCAAAGTTGAAAAATCAGTCAAAAATCGAAATAATGCCGTTCGCTAGTTGTAAATTTCTCTACACGATCAATAGCGACTGAAATGTCGAAGATTTCTTCAAAAATTCGCTCATGGGGTCATGCTGCATGACTGGACTTTTAATGTTTACAGTTGGCTCGCCACAAGTTACGTACCATTCGTACGTAACAACGAAGAACAGGAAGATCGTTGTTGTATTACCTGAAACCTCAGAGGACGTAGGATTCTATCTATAGGTCAACTAAGTGGACATCATCAAGTCTCAGAGAAACGGGAAGGAAGGTTTTGTGAAGAGCGTTCTCAGAGCTGGTTAGGAAGTAGGTAGTACAAGTATTACTGGCGATGGCGGTGAAAAAACACTCGGTAAAAGGCGGGTAAAGGTAACGTGGAGATCGTGAATGGCCGATTTTATAGGGCCGTTTTCGCCTTTCCCGGCTCTCAGCGCAGACGTGACGTCGACTCCCGCAGCGCGTCTTTTGCCCCACAACCACCTTTTTCTGTTACTCTGTCCAGAACTGGTCCACAGCTCCATCACCATTACCGGCTCAACGTCACCTCCGAGCCCGGAATCCACCTTACCGACTGGGTTAACCACATCGCCAACGCCTTACTTTCGTTTGTACTCCGTACATGGGAAGAGAAATTTAACACCAGCAACTTCGTGAGGAGAATGATTGATTTGACCAGCATCGAAACAATGCGCGAAAAAGGCTGATACATTATCGTACTATATGGCGGGAGTAGAGCTGGGCAAAATCTTACTCATGAATATGATTAAGATTTTTTTTTTTTTAAATTTATTGGCACTATACAATGTATTGTGACAGAGTTTCCCTCATAGAGTTCCCGTCGGGATCTCAGAGAATGCGCTGTCGTCGCTCCGTTAGTGAACAACGGGCGTCGCACGCCTTTTATCGTGTTTTTGAGAAGCTGAGTTTGGCGTTGGATGGGTGATCCAGGTCCCTGGGAAACCAATCTACTCCCGGATCATTGCACATTACGTTCTAGGAGTGGTACCTTTTACGGTACTGTCACACTCTCCTCGGTAGAGCGAGCGTGGTTTGGATTATGCACGGCTGACGCCTAGTAGTCCAATCCACTATTTTTGGGGCGTTAATGTTTCAGAAGAACCATGGCCCGGGGTTCAAGAAGGAATTCCCATTATCACCCTTTGGTATATAAATAATTTCATTGGTCTTTGACTTATAATTTTTCATTTATACCCTCTTATAATTTCAATTTTATACCTATGGTATACCTGGTCTTTGCCATTTTTATTATTCTTTATACCAGGGCTTGGTTCCCAATTATTCAAAGGCATTGTTCCCAATTATTCAATTATTCCAGGGCTAATACTCAATTTAAGTCCCCAATGTTGGGCATATTAATTTATATCTATTTTATTTTCCTTAAGGTATAAGTCTCCATAGTTGAGCCATCGTTTATTCCCGATTGTTCCAACCTTTGATTGGGGGTGAATTACCTAATGAAAACTTCATACGAAGATTCATTGACAATCCATCCTGTTTTAATTTCTCTTTTCCCATCCTCAATCGCCAATGCAGCTATTTATTAATGAGCATCAGTTCTCAGCCAGTAACTATTCCACCTAGTTAACATACTTGCTCTTCAATCAAGTATGTCTTTAAGTGGGGGAGTGTGACAGAGTTCCCGTCATAGAGTTCCCGTCGGGATCTCAGAGAATGCGCTGTAGTCGCTCCGTTGGTGAAAAACTGGCGTCGCACGCCATTTCTCGTGTTTTTGAGAAGCTGAGTTTGGCGTTGGATGGGTGATCCAGGCCCCTGGAAAACCAATCTACTCCGAACATAGCTCATTAATGCTATTAGCAGGAGTGGGTATCTCTCTCTCTGACGGGATACTGTCAACCTCCTCTACCTCTTTTTCGAGGATTTAGGGCCCCACTGCACCTCTGGGAGGCTACCTAGATCCCTGATTGTATATACAGCCATACTTAACATAATATTTACAAGTTTTATTTACAGGTTTAAATGTCTTTGTTTATTTCAACTAAAAATTCATAGAGTCTGTGGAATGCCGAGTTGGTTCTTATTATATCGCTGTAGCAGGATAGGGAATCGAGTGGCGGAGTTAAGTCGTCGGACAGTATTTTACGAGGCGTGGAGATCTTGAACACGTCATAATCGTATGTTCTAATGTTCCCTCTTCTTCTTGGCACTCTTCGCATATAGCTGAAGATTGGTCATTTAAAAATCTTTGATTATATGAGGTACCTACATAGGCAATGGTTACTGCGTACGCGACAAATCGTCTTTATTTCTCGGCGGTTCGATGACCTGACCACTTAATCCTATAATTAAGATTTTTAATTATAGGAATACGTTTCTGTGATTATGAGTAAGATTGAATTCGTATTCTCTCATAAGACTAAGATTGAAATCACAAGCATAGAGTACAATTAAGAATAAATTATATCCGAGGTTAAAAGGGTGAAATTTTAAAACATGAAAGATCCCCATTGTGAGAAATCTCTATCCGTGATTAATAAAATAAATCGGTTATTGATCACAGGAATCGGTGATTAAATATAGAAATCTTTGATCAATCATGGAGAAAATTGTGAGAAATCACCCAAATCAATTATTAATCACAGAAATTGGCGATTAATCACAAAAATCTATCATTACTCACAGAAATCGGTCATTATTCACAGAAGTCCGTGATAATTCACAAAAATCTGTGATCAATCTTGGGAAAATTGTTAAACATCACAGGAATAGGTGATTGATCATGGGAAAATTGTAAGGAATCTCAGAACTTTATTATTATTAAAAAAAAATCGGTGATTAATCCCAGATTTCTGTGATTATTAACGGATTCCTGTGATAAACTACAGATTTTTGTGATTATCATGGATTTCTGTGATTAAAAATTTATTCTTGTAGAGTTTGATATCCATTCTTAATCATACTATGTGATTTTGATTTTAATCATACTCCTTAATCATACAGAATCGTATTCCTGTGATTAAAAATCTCAATCATATTTATGAGTAAGATTTTGCCCAACTCAGGGTGGGAGCAAACAATTTTTTCTCAGTAATCGGGTAAGTATTACTCATTTATCATCTTACTAAAAGTAGGGATGGCGGGCGTTTCTATTGACCTAACAATTTAATAGGTAAGGTACCTACACGCAGAACAACCAAAAATTACCCCGTTAAGATTAAAATGGTTATGATTAATGGTTAATGAATGGTTAATTATTAATGGTTTAAAGACCATTAAATGTCGAGAGCAGCTGGAGGATGGCCTCAAGGTTCGTATCGTGATTAGGTCAACCGATTTCGACATTTTTATAGGGATTGTATTGGTAGGCTCATGAAGAATTCTAAATTAGTATCACTGCTGTAAGCCCATCATGGAAAACATAAATTCCATAAGACATGTTCTTGTTACGTTCCGATTGTGTTTCTGCATTAGCTCAAAGTTTAACTTTCAAACCACAAGGTGGGGTGTTTAACCACCCCAAGCAACTATTTTTGTGAATGTGACAGGCCTGTAGTCCCGGGGGATTGCGAATATATCATACTATTAGGACCACGACAGTCAACCCCTTTTTCTACAAATAACATACTCAACAATTCTTATTTTGTATGATGTATGTTATACGTTAGGGACTGTAAATGAAAATCTGGAGAAAAATCTGATAAAAATTGTATTTCCTCGTGATAATTTAGCAGGAAACTTGGAAAAATTCCTTTTTTCTACTTTATTTAATAGGCATTAACAAAGTTATACAGCCATAGGGTTATAAGACTCAGCATACTTATATATAGATATTAGAATCTTCGACGTACTCCATAAGAATTGTGCATACATTTAAATTTCAAAAGTACTTTGAAAAGTGATCAAATGTCCTTTGAAAAGTTGACAAGTGTTATTCAATTTTTCCGATAGGGTGTATAAGCGAATTTAAAATTTTCTAATCCCACCCGAACCATGGGCCGTAGGGCGGGAGGGGGGTCGAAGTAAGAATTAATGTGCGCTTTTTGGACTTCCCCGCTTCCCCTACCCCTCTAAACGGCCGTTGACAATTCCGGAAAAATACGGGTTTCGTAGGTTTTCCTACGAGGAAGACGACGGCGCGATCGGATCGCGAAAAAAAGTATCGGGAAATGCGTTAAAAAAATTCGAGAGTACGGACCCGTTTTCTCGAAAAGTCCGCCGAAAAACTTGGTTTTTTCCGATTAAAATATACCCCATAAAGGTACGTTTTTCGGAACGGTTTTCGCGGGCGAAATACAGCTTTGGGTCCGCCGAATCTGAATCCGAAATCGGATATCGAAAAAAGTGACGAGAACTCGGTCAAATCACGAGCGGAAGCGAGCAAAGCGATTAAAATTATTTTGCCGTGGACGAGAGAAGGCTCAAGAATTGACGTGAAGGGTTCGATGTCACAACATTGCGAGGCGAGCAGGTATGCCTACATAGGTACCTACCTTGCGAGCGAAGCGAGAGCCATTTCAAATAATAAATACGGACTTTGTCCTACACATATACAGGTATACCTTGCGAGCGAAGCGAGCAACATCCCCGAATAAACTTTTCGTGGTTCCACGTAGTTTTATAAGATTTAATTTGTTTGTAATAATTCCCAACTGAAAAAAACGTCTGCCAAGTTGGGTGGGCAGTATAACTTCCTCAAGCGAGCGAAGCGAGCAGCATCCCCTACAGAAGTTAAGCCTACCCTTAGAGACCTACCGTTTGCGAGCGAAGCGAGCAGCATCCCCTACAGAAGTTAAACCTACCCTTAGAGATCTACCGTTTGCGAGCGAAGCGAGCAGCATCCCCTACAGAAGTAAAACCTACCCTTAGGGATCTACCATTCGCGAGCGAAGCGAGCAACATCCCCTACATGTTTCAATTGTAATACATCGCATGTATACAGCCACATTTTGCCGTGTTCGCGAGAAGGCTCTACGAAGTTAGGGGTTCGATGAGGCGGGGCTTGCACCTGACGAAAACGGGTTGCGAGCAGGTACACGCACTTACGTCTTGAAGGGTATACAGGTATACCTTGCGAGCGAAGCGAGAGCCATGTCAACAGAATAAATTCGGATTTTTTCCTACAAATATACAGCAATACCTTGCGAGCGAAGCGAGCAACATCCCCGAATAAACTTTTTGTGGTTCCACGTAGTTTCATAAGATTTAATTTGTTTGTAAGAATTTCCAACAGAAAAAAACGTCTGCCAAGTTGGGTGGGCAGTATAACTTCCTCAAGCGAGCGAAGCGAGCAGCATCCCTTACAGAAGTTAATACAGCTTTGATCCCGCGGAATCTGAATCCGAAGTCGGATATCGAAAAAAGTGACGGAAAGTAGGTCAAATTGGGAGGGGAATTGCGAGGGAAGCGTTTAACATCAGAAATTAATCGACCACGGGCCGCCGTTACACAACGTTGCTTACCTGAAGGGACCCTCACAGGGGGGTTCCCATTTGCACTTCTACGCAATACCTTGCGAGCGAAGCGAGAGCCATTTCAAATAATAAATACAGACTTTGTCCTACACATATACAGGTATACCTTGCGAGCGAAGCGAGCAACATCCCCCGAATAAACTTTTCGTGGTTCCACGTAGTTTCTAAGATTTAATTTGTTTGTAAGAATTCCCAACTGAAAAAAACGTCTGCCAAGTTGGGTGGGCAGTACAACATTCCCTAATAAACTTTTCGTGGTTCCACGTAGTTTTATAAGAATTAATTTGTTTGTAAGAATTTCCAACAGAAAAAAACGTCTGCCAAGTTGGGTGGGCAGTATAACTTCTTCAAGCGAGCGAAGCGAGCAGCATCCCCTACAGAATAAATACGGACTTGCGAGCAAAGCGAGCAACATCCCCTAATAAACTTTTCGTGGTTCCACGTAGTTTTATAAGATTTAATTTGTAAGTAAGAATTCCCCAACAGAAAAAAACGTCTGCCAAGTTGGGTGGGCAGTATAACTTCCTCAAGCGAGCGTAGCGAGCAGCATCCCCTACAGAAGTTAAACCTACCCTTAGGGATCTACCGTTTGCGAGCAAAGCGAGTAAAATTCCCTAAATGCCATACTTTGCGAGCGAAGCGAGCAACATTTTCTACATGCCAGACTTTGCGAGCGAAGCGAGCAACATATCCTACATGCCAGACTTTGCGAGCGAAGCGAGCAATATTCCCTACACGCCACACGTTGCGAGCGAAGCGAGCAACTTAATGGGGGGTCCGGGGGGCTTGCCCCCCGGCTGGACGTGGAGGCGAGCGCAGCGAGCCGGAGCGGCTAGTAGTCTAGAAACAGTACTATTAATACCAGACATCATTCGTAAAGTATTCCAAAATTATTGAAATAGAGACACCCCGAATTGTGGTAATGAAACTTAGTTCCACCTCCAGGTGAGAGGGGTAAAGGCACCTGGATAGTCCCAACTTATTGGTAATGAATTCCATAGCGACTGGATTCCACTCCAGGGCCACCAAGTAAGCGTGAACCGAAGATTTAATGCCAAAAGAAAATCTAACCAGCAAATTGGTTCATGATACTTTTATCATAAACCAGTCGTTTATGTGTAAGTTTATCAGGAATCAGTCGAGTTAGCTTCAGGAAGGTCCCTTACAGGTTTAATTATTAACTACATTAGGATAAACAAAGGTTTCATTGATGATTGATTAAACTAATTCCAAAATTTAGCACTATCAATATTCTATATACCTTCTCTTTTCTTCACCATTTGTTACTAACAACTCAACTATCATCTTAATCATTACTAATCTCAATTTTTTCCTAAATTGCTTTGTAATATATTTATGCTTATAAATAGTCTCGTACGAACTTTTTCGAAAAAATTAAAATAAATAAGGCAGACATTTTTGTCAACCTTCTGATTCTAACAGCACGTTTCACTCGATTAAAGGAAAATCGTCGAAAACCCGTCAATTATTAACCGGGTCATTCTCATTTCATTTGCCGCTTTGGGGCGTTTGATAACCTCAGTGACGTGAAATATGAAAGTGCTCGAAAATGAGGTTAGATCGGCAAATATACTACTCATTGTACATCGCAGATTTGTGTTCCATAGATGAACAGTGAGTTTTTCATTGTTGTATTTTATATGTTTTTTGTATTAAAAAACAGGATATCCAACTTATGAGGGTTACCAGATTTCTGAAATCTGAAAAATTGATTTCTGTAAAATGGATGATTTGGCAAAATTGTAGTCGGGGCTCAAGTACGTACAAAAAAATCACGTTCAAACGTAATATTCAGATTTCACGGAATGCATGTTGAAGGCAGTGTAATTGAGCTTAAATCTCAGGAGTGTTACCCTATTAGTGTTACCATAATATCATGAGTGTTACCCATCCTTGGTCACACTCCTGAGAGGTAACACTCATGAGAATTTCCGATAAAAATGGTGTCACACAGGATGATGAAGTGACAAAACTCGGGGATGGCTACTGTTTGAAACCTGTCACCAAGCAGTATGGTTGTTGATATAGGATTATTTTGTTTGAGCACCAACAACACTCGTAATTTGTGTAACACTCATGATTGAAAATAAAAATACTCAACATGTTTTTAGGCTCCTTTCGCTGTAAAAACTGCTGCAACTCCAAGCACTCCACTACAGTCTCACATCTTCAACTGGACAATATAACCTTCACATCTGACTGTTTCCCGCCATTTTCCATCGGCTTTCTTGATCGCAAAAATGATATCACTCCTGAGGTCCCATTGAGAAGAGATATGGGGGACTGACTGAAAAACTAGTTATCACGGGTTGGAAAAAATCTTAAAAATGTAAATTCTTACTCTAAATAAAGAGGAACCAACTTACTGCTGCTAGTTACCCTGGCCAGTTCTAGATTGTCATTGTTTCGTAACTACCTAACTTCTACTTAGGTAGGTGTTAGGTAGGAGGGGACGGTAACACTCATGAGTTTCCAGGATTTCAGGTTTCATTCGTCATCACTGTGTATTGGTTAAAGGGGATTTTGGGCAGTCAAATTATTACTTCGTTGATCTCCCAACTTATACTACCCTTTTTTTCCCCAAAATCACTGGTTTTGGTCAAGAATTTTGAGAATTCGTCGTCGGGGACATGAAAGCGGCAAATGAAATGAGAATGATCCAACCACGTGTTTTAGAGAAAAGTTGGGAGGTTTTATAATAACCACCATCTCGCATCTTAAGTTTGTTAGTAATCATCTTCCCGTATTTCCAATGATAAGACCATTCAATAAATTTGGGAAACAGTTGGAAATATGGTTATTTTTGGAAAATATAGCGGTGTCAGAACTAATAAATGGGTCATTTCACGCGAATGGCCAAACTTTTTTTTTTTGATATTTTTTAAAAGTCCTGATTTTCTAGTGTGCTATACCTATTGGTAATACAAGCTAGGAGCCAAATTTTCAGACCCCTACTTCGCCCAGCCTTCTCTCTACAACTGTCCGAAGTTTAGGGGTGTGCGCCAAACATTAACTTTTGTTTTAATTGCTCAACCGTTATTGTGCCCAAAAAAATAAGTAAGGTGGCCAATTCTTATGGTAAATCGTCTGCTCTTTCTGGTAGTCATGTCTAAATGTACAAAAAACGTAAGCTTCCCCATGAAAACTCAAAATAAAAACTTCTTTTTCACATTTCATCAATTTCGCATTTTTTGAAAAACAATTTTTTGATCTTAAATCATACCTACTAGTATGTAGAATACGAGGTTAAGAGGACGTAATGGGCCGACAATCGGTTTGGCACCAGCGGTACTTAATGTACGGCCTGTACTGCCAAAATAAAAGAAAAATTGAATTTTCATGATAAAATTTGCACCTATCTGATATGCCGTCAAATGTGAAGTTAGTCCTAAGCAAATTTGATAAACTGGGGACTTTATAATGAAAACTAAATGTTTCTCTTATTTTGGCACTACAGGCCGTACATTAAGTACCGCTGGCGTCAAACCGTTTGTCGGCCCATTACGTCCTCCTAACCTCGTATTCTACATACTGGTAAGTATGATTTAAGATCAAAAATTTTTTTTTCAAAAAATGCGAAATTGATGAAATGTGAAAAAGAAGTTTTTATTTTGAGTTTTCATGGGGAAGCTTACGTTTTTTATACATTTAGACATGACTACCAGAAAGAGCAGACGATTTACCATAAGAATTGGCCACCTTACTTATTTTTTTGGGCACAATAACGGTTGAGCAATTAAAACAAAAGTTAGTGTTTGGCGCACACCCCTAAACTTCGCACAGTTGTAGAGAGAAGGCTGGGCGAAGTAGGGATCTGAAAATTTGGCTCCTAGCTTGTATTACCAATGGGTACAGCATACTAGAAAATCAGGACTTTTATGAAATATCGAGAAAAAAACAAAGTTTGGCCCTTCGCTTGAAATGACCCAAATACTACTTAGACATTTATGAAAAGAAAAAAAAAAAGAAAATTTCAGGCTCTGACACAATAACATCAAAAACCTTAAGAACAGCTATCAGATCCACTGCAACAGTAGCTTTCTTTCTTTTTTATTAACAACATTATTATTATTATTTAAGTGCGAATTTTAATCAGTAGGCAGTGTTGTTATACGATTCAATGACACCTTGGCTAAAACCCAAATACCTATTAACTTAATATTCGCAGTATTTTAACTCAACTTGCTGAAGACGTGTGGAACGATCGTAACACTTATATTGGGTTAACAATGTATGCATATCGATGTATGAAAAATCAGGGGTTACTGACCTTTGATAGTAGCAGTCCTCTTGCAGTTATAAAGAATAGCCAACTCGCCCAGGACCTTGCCTGGATGAAGAGTGCTCAAGTACTTATTTTCTCTCGACACCTCCACACGCCCCTCTGAAAAACAAAGTAGAAAATTAAGAACTTCCAATGGTATCGCCACGAACGAATTACACTGTATTCTTACAGTAGTATACCGTAGATAAAGATATAGATATTCTTTATACAAAAATTACACTTTACGATGGATTACACTGTTCAGTGGATTACATTGTACACTTACAGTTATATTACGTTGATATACACAAATAAATGTTCACAATTGCTTTTCTAATGCAGGGGTCAAGACCAAGTATTGCAAACAGCTTATAAAAAGTTACAGTCATGCAGCATGACCGTATGAGCGAATTTTCGTAAATTACCGTACTACAATGTTACAATGTTTTGAAAATTTAGGACTTGGAGTGAAAATAAATTTTCAACTACCGATTTCATGAAAAAAGAAAAAAACTCGTTCCAAATATTATTCCGGGGTTCAAAAATAATTTTGGATTTAAAGCTTTTTTGCCGATTTTATAGTTTTTTCAGCAAATATTAATAAAATTCAAGTACAATTTTCCGCCACTGTCATGAGAAAAGCTCTCAAATATTTCCTGGATCAGAGAACATAACCTCACACACTCTTCACGGCATTTCTCCTAACGATGGCGCGATTCGTACTGGAAAAAAGAATGCCTGAAAACGGATTTTGACGAGAAAAGATGTTGAAAAGTTTTTATTTTAAAATTTCCGGAGCCATTGCAATAGCTCCATTTTTTACGGAAATTCTACAAAAATTATGAATACTAAAAATAACTTTTCAAAATTGAACAGATAAAGTTTCATGAGTGCATCTGAACTCATATAAGTTTTGTATGGAGTTGTATATACATCTATGAGTTTAAAAAATGATCCTATCCACTAGTTCAGTGCAAAAATTCCAGTTCCACGTTGCGTCTCTATTCACTTCCAATGCTATGATTTAGGGAATAAATGATCGATTTTTGAGTTTTGAGATGCCAACAAAATTTCTGGAATAGAAAAAGCAGACTAACAGGGAAAACAAAAGAATAACAAAAGCTATTGCAGGGTGACGGTCTAGCAATGAAAGTGAAAAAATGTCACTATAAGAGATGAAGCTCATTAGAAACCATCCAAAGCCTAAATCCAAAGCAGTACAACAAAATGATGAAAACTCATCAATTCAAGTCCTGAGAGAGATTCTTGCTAGTTTAACGGATTTGAGACTAGCGCATGCACAGTAGCTTTTACTGATACAATCGCGATGAAACTCAGATGGAAATGACATCGTCTTTTTCCTACTACAAACCGAATTTGAGCGGGATGGGACGAATAGACCAGGAGAAAAACATGCTCGATGGAACTCGGGTTTGCGCATGCGCCGAAACTAATAGGGGATCATCACTGGAAATTAGGCTTGACTGGAGTATTTCAAATTCGCGCATGCGCAGTAGCTACAAATGATACCATTGTGTTAAAGTTAATAATCGATTATTAGGTGTGTTCCAAGCACCCGTCTGAGTTCATGAACTCGTGAGTTCATGAACTCAGGTGGGTTCCGCGAGTTCACGAAACTTTTAGGTTCAAGAACCCGTCGGTGGGAATGTAGTTCACCTGACCCTCAATGCACCAACCAGCGCTAGCGTCTTCTTTAGTAACGTGAAAACCTGACCATCGAAATCCTTTGAGCATTTTGAAATAAAGGCCAAAAAGGTGCAAAAAAACGGCGTTTTCAACTTTTTTGACGGTTATTTGCTAATTGCCACCCTCAGACTATTTTTCCAGGTATGATGGGTATGGGATCTCATTTCTACCTAGAATAAGAGTAACTGTTGAAAATATCATCAAAATCCCTCGAGCCTTTATGAGAAAAGGCAACTAAAAAAGTGCTTAACCACGACATTTTTTCAAGTAAGGTAGGGGGGGCCAAGTGCGTACCTACGAGAAAAACATTTGTTTGACTTGGCCTCCCAGTTACCAACTACCCTTAAACAAATGTTTTCTATCTATGTGTAGACAGCTGATAAAAGAAAACTGACGGTCGTAATAATTATTAGATGAAGCAAAGTGAAAAAGATATGTGAAAAACGATAACACAACAAGCATCAAGCAGGCTAATGACAAGGCATTTAGCGTGAAGGTTTGCGATGAAATGAATTTTCGGAAGGTTCAGAAAGGTTTCCTTCAGTTCGAGTTCTCAACCCTATCCCCGAGCAGGTCTGAAAAGTTCATGAACTCACTGAACTCAGTTCATGAACCCGACGCGGTGGGAACACCTTAGCGAGTGTTGAGTTCCTGAACTCAAAACGCTTGGAACACGATTCGCGTGCGCATAAGGTTCGGCGCCGAACCAGTTCCGAAAAGTTCATGAACTCGCGGTGCTTGGAACACAGCTATTACTTCGTCTTATCCTAATTATCCTACATACAGGGTGATTCCCTCGCAGATGCAAAAAAAAAAAAAATCTTGGGTGAAACTGCATCAAAAATGGAGTAAAATGCCGCCAAAGGCATATTTTTATCTCAATCCGTACTCGAGATATGATTTTTTAAAGGTTTTTTCAGGAATACCGTGTTTTTTCATTTTAAACTCGGATTTCTCCACTTTGCCTCATTTAATTTCAACTTTCAACCTCATTTTCGGTATCAGCATTAAATTTCCTATAAGAATAGTGCACTTGGGTTCTTAAAAAGTACCATCCGAAGACCCTCACATCAGCTCAAACATTGACGATTTTGAAAAAATAATATTTCTGAAAATCTTTAAAACTTTACTACTCTTTTAAAAAGAATCCTGGAAACTGGCAAATCTCATGAAAACTGCTTCATCTAATATGCTTTCCAACGGTATTATCAATTTTACTTTTATTTTGTTATTTAGGGGAGAAAATAATGTTTTAATGTTGAAAAATGTGCGTTTTTCAATGAAATTGTTGGTTTTCTCGAAAGATGACCCTCCATGAACCTACGAGTATGGGATCGGTTTCTATTTTTTCACGCTGTATCGAATGGAAACTCTTGCAGATCTCTCAACTACGTTATAATCGAGTTTTACACTTTAATTAACTAGTTTTACCCCATAACACACATACATTTAATCGTAACAAACAAACTAAACATTTGCGATTTTAAGTGTAAAACTCGGTTATAACATAGTTGGAGAAATCTACAAATGTTACCATTCGATACAGCGTGAAAAAATACATAGAAACCGACCCCATACTCGTAGGTTCATGGAGGGTCATCTTTCGAGAAAACCAACAATATCATTGAAAAACCCACATTTTTTAACATTAAAACATAATTTTCTCCACTAAATAACAAAAAAGTAAACTTGATTATACCGTTGGAAAGAGTATTAGACGAAGCAGTTTTCATGAGATTTTCCAGTTTCTAGGATTCGTTTTGGAAGAGTAGTAAAGTTTTAAAGATTTTCAAAAATATTCTTTTTTCAAAATCGTCAATGTTTGAGCTGATGTGAGGGCCTTTGGATGGTACTTTTTAAGAACCCAAGTACACTATTCTTATAGTAAATTTAATGCTGATTCCGAAAATGTGGTCAAAAGTTAAAATTGAATGAAGTAAAGTGGAGAAATTTGAGTTTAAAAGGAAAAAAACACGGTTTTCCTGAAAAAAACCTTTAAAAAATCATATCTCAAGAACGGATTGAGATAAAAATATGCAGTTGGCGGCATTTTACTCCATTTTTGATGTAGTTTCACCCAAATTTTTTTTTGCATCTGCGAGGGAATCACCCTGTATATGAGCGAGATCGGACGACTAGGGCGTGAGAAAATCTGTTTAATGGAAGTTAGGTTTGAGCATGCGCAAAGACTATTGATTTAGGAAACAATGAAACTGATAGGGGACAATTTAAAAACAATAGGTAGAGTCGGAAGCAATAAGACTCCGTAATTTCAATAAAACTACAGATATTGCTGAAACTGTCAATTTCTCAGCAGTGGCGTAGCTGAGTCATTTCTCATGGAGGGACAACAGTCGAGGATTTCAATTTATTTTATAGTCTAATTTCTAGTCGTTGTTGCTGAGTATACGAAGACTGTTAATAAACTGTCACACGTTCATATTAGTAGGTAGCTGCTCAATGGCTTCGTGCAATGATCTGAAATCGCGGACGCTTTCATATTCATAAACCGACCTATGGATTATTAAAGAATAATGCTACTTAGAAAAAATATTATCCAAATAACTAAACTGAACGTTAAAAACTACTTACAATAAATACGAATAGGTACCAACCGATGAACTGAGGAGCACTAGGTATATTATACTAGACTAACTGCATGCAAATTCGTATACCTATGTGGACTTTCTCTCTTCCAGGTTTATCCTCAATGTTACTTCCGCTCGAAAATAACTTTTTCTGGACAATGTCACACAATTGTATCTAAGTAGGTACCTACCTACGCGAAATAAAATACAGGGTATGAAATCGAGATCAAGAAACATAACAGAATGTAGACAAACTCAAACTAGCAATATGCTATGTTAAAATAGAAACACTGCTGCGCTAGATTATTTCAATATTTTCTATTAGACTATTTCAATCGCTACTGCAGGCTTCTATTTATTGTATTCTTGCTTTATTTTAACTGGGATTTTATTCGTAAATTAATGGTATAATACAACACACACAACATACAACGGGAAACTGTTTTGAATCGAACAACCAACCTTGATCAAGTAGGCAGTGAGGAGTAGGGGAAGTTCATAGGGGAATTCGGTGAATACTGAACAATGGATATTTTTCTAGGGAAAAATCGCATATGGGCTAACCCCGAAAGGTAGTGGGGAACGACTTGATTTCAGTTTGTAGTATCCACATTTCCGTTTCGTTGACTAGGTGATTTTACTACTCTCCGTGGGGCTGTACAATATCCATGCCATTTGGCCCCTACACAAACGAACCTAATAAAAATGTATTTCTAAGATCGTCTCATGTCGCTTGGCAACCGGATTCCCATAATAATAATAATCGTTGTGTTTTAATAATTACATTCTTTGATTGAAGGTGTTAGGTACTGAAGTTTGAAGCGTGAAATTATTAATTTTGATTGTATCCTTACAAAAAAAGTCTGCATCCTCTATAATTTATGGAGGGGCCCTGCCCACCACGCCCCTCCTCAAACTACACCAGTAATATTCCCAATGTCTGATGCCATTGGGAAAGGTAATGGAACCAAAACGTTTCAATTCTGTGTTCGATGCATCTTGAATAAAACGAATTCCTGCGGTAAACTTGAAAACAAAGCTTACTTAACTCTCGCGTCTTTTTCATAACTCATTCGCTTCATTTTTCACAAAAGTTTGTAAGAACCATGACAGAAGAACAGCATCGCCCGAGCACTTAAACGCAGCGTTATGACAAGTGAAACCACTTGAACGAATTAGGCAAGTCCGAACCGTGACATCACTATTACAATACAGCAGAGGAACAACCAAAAATTATAATTATAACTCAAGGACCGGGAGAACGGTGTATCTGGTGCTTCTTGCAACATCAGGGCGTGCGAAATCACTGGAATTAGGCAAATCCGAAACAGTTACCTAGTTCGGCTGGTGTAATCGCTACGGACCCAGTTGCGGGGCAGATAAATACACGGGATCAAACAAGAAATCAGTGATGCTTATTCAGCAAATGCGAAGTTTCAGGAGTTATGCAATACTCGTTCACCTCACCGATCTATTTATTTTTGAAAAAGTACGGTTACAAAATTCTATAATACTTTTCAAAAAATTAAATGGAAAAGTTCCAGACATGCAGCATGATCGTATAAGCGAATTTTCGTAAATGATCGTACTATATTATGTTACATTGTTTTGAAAATTAAGGACTTTGAGGGAAAAGAAATTGTGCAACCAATTTTATAGCAAAAAACTCGTTCTAAATAATATTCTGTAATTCAAAAAAAGATTTTGGATTTTTAAATTTTTTTGCAGTTTTTATAGATTTTTTAGCACATTTTAACGAAATTCAAGTACATTGTTCACCATAGTTTTGTGGATATATTTTTTAATATTCTATTTTATAGTTAATAAAGTTTATTTTAGCAGTATTCTGTAAATAAATATAAATTAAACAATTTTTAGTCGTTTTCGCTATTTTTAGTGATTTTTTCAGCACTTTTTTGAAATTTGACCAATTTAATTTGCTCAAAAAATGCTGGCCAACAAACTCGTCCTTTCGTTTGACAAGCTTGATTTTTTGGTGCAAGAAAGTGATTTTTATCTCAATCTCAAGGAGAGTTATCGTCTGGAAGGACATACACGCACACACACAGGCACACACAGAAACACTTTACCACACGAATTTTTAGTTTATTTTTCACGCTCAATTTCATGGGCTTTTAAGGGTGAAAACAGTTAGTTCAAGTTTAAAACTCGGTTATAACGGAGTGGGGGAGATGTGGAAGTGCTACCATTTGATTCAGCGTAAAAAGATACGTAGAAACCGGCCCCAAACTCGCATTTTCATTGAGGGTCATTTTTCACTCAAACCCTCAATTTCGTAGAAAAAACCATGTTTTTCAACATACAAACATAATTTTCTCCCCCAATTAACAAAATAAAAGTAACATTTACTATACCGCTCAAAAGCTGACCGTCTGAGAAAGTTTTTTCTGAAGAGTCCGAAAAAAATCCCAAACCGGTAGGTACCTAGCAGAAAAACGCCAGGAAAAACGTCGATTTTAAATATTTTTTCTAATTTTGCACTTTGGCATTTTTTATAACCAATTAAAACTAACTAAAACAACTTTAATTTTTATCAGGGTTGTAAGAAATGTAATGTTCTTAGTTTTGAGTTTACTTTGATTCCAGAAGGAGTTATGGTCGTTTTTATGTCATAAAGTACCACCAAACACGAAAAAAATCTTAAAAATTGATCAACTTGAAAACAAAGCGTTTAAAAAGAAATTTCTACGAGCAGTTTTCGATCAGAAATAAGCTCTAGAATCGATTTTTTGACTTTGTCCCATAATTTCTGTAGACACCCTGTATATTATACGTAAATAATGTAAATTGGGTTTCCCATTAAATAAATAAAAATTTGCATGTACATTCAACATACCTCCTAAAATCAACTTCTTGTTTCATAATTCCTCTTGGTAAAAACTCGTAAACGAGTTCCACTATCTGCTTTACAAGCAGATACCATGTTACATGGATATGTCTTTGATTGGGGATTTCATAACGGTTGTCCTCGAGAGTTCTAAACAAATCCTTCAACTTTAAACAAATCCCTGGGCCGCATCCCGACTAATCCCAACCAAACAACGGTTTACTTATAGATATGTTGAAAATAACTGTGGAGAGAAGCCACTACAATGAGTTGTTGTTTACAGTCGACTGTTGTCAAGAGGATGATAATGTTTCCTATGGAGTGGAGTAAATGAACTGCTTTACGTTAAGAATATTTTAACCGGCTTATTATAATTGTTTATAGTCCAATCAACTTAGTTTAGGAATGTAGCCAGGTACGTAAGGAGGGGGAAATTGGTAGCTTGAGATGTGAACATTTATCACATAAATCAAGCGCTTTCCAACGAGTGGCGAACAATTTCTGTGCGATGAAAACTGCGGAAGTTCCATTCCCCAAGCAACGGCTGGGTCGTACGTGAAAAACAATGAAATTGTGACACAAATTTTGCGTCACGGAAATTTTAGGTTGACCCCCCAGAGCAAAGACATATTCATGTCAATAAAGTTCAACGCCCCAGTAGCGCATGGTTAAATATTGAACAAAGAATCAAACGGTATCTATTACATAAGTGTCGCAGAGTTGCGAATTAATCAATTCAAACAACCTCAGTTTGTTATTATTTATATCTGCATTGTAATTATTAATCGCACAGGTGTTTCGTGTTTGTTGAATGAATAAAAGTTAGTCTCGCTAGAAACACCATAGAGTCAAGTTCTTCATAGAGAAAAAAGCCACAGTTCCTGTGAGCCTGACGGCTAAAATTAAAAAACATGAATATGCTTTAGCCGTACACGACTCACTCCTCGTCGATTCTCTGAACCCGACCCCCCATCGGCCTCTGAACTCTGTTTATCATTCTGCCATCAATCCTAAAACATGGAATCATGTTTTAGCTCCTCGCTCTCACTTTATTATAGAAATGATCACGACCATTGAGCTCTTGTGAGATGATGATCTCCTAATAGAAACTCGCGAGTAAACATTCACTTGATTATAGAAATGATCACGACGATTGAGCTCTTGTGAGATGATGATCTCCTAATAGAAACTCGCGAGTAAACATTCACTTTATTATAGATAGAGGCTAAAGAGGCTACATACGAAATTACAGCTTCCTATAGTGTAAAGTATAGAAATTACCTATTAAAATAATTTAACCACCGCTTCACAAATCTAACCGTTCTCGCAATATTCGGATCACCTGCTATGAATCACATAATCGAAACACCAGCTCAATGAAATCATCAGAAATTAACAAGCGGTTGCAATCATGTTCACAATATCAATAATTGAGAATGATCACCTGCGTGTAAACAATTATTCATATAACCATGCTCATAACTCAGCTTGTTGGCCACGCACTTCGCAGTAGTTAATATAGTATGGTTGGATAAATCGAGAGCTTTCGAACGAATGGTCAACGAATTTTGTGGGATGAAAAACGACGAAGTACCGTTTCCCTAGCAATGCCTCAGTTGTAAGCGGAAATCATCACAATTATTGGCGCTACTTTCGTTGCACTCTCGTGGGACATTTTTCGGTAGTTAGGTCACGGCTAAAGCATATTCATGCTAAAATAAGATGAGATTTTCATAGGCGTACAAATAGTTAGGTACGGAGAAAAAACATCATCAGAGAATTATTGTGATTTGCATTGAAATCACAATAATAAGGGTGTCTAATAGGTAGAGAGATAATTCTGGTACTCACGCAGGAAGATCAAGTCAATCGACATGGGACCGCGACGGTCGGCTGACAAATAAGAGTGTCGCCTTCGGACAACGGTCCCTCTCTTGCGTACATTCGAGTCGATCAGAGGACGAGTAACCTTTGAAGATCCAACAAAAACGTCTTCCCATCAGATAAAGTCAGTGAGGTGAGGAGATCCGTTGAGACAAAGGGGAAGCTGAGACCGTGAGCGCGTCCCCAAGACCCCAAGTGTGTTACTGGGCCGAATCGCTGGGTGTCAGCTCGACGGTGAACAACCTAGATCCTGCGTCGACCATGACAGGGGTTTCATGGTCGGTTGTGAAACCGCGAACCATGAAAGGAAGCACAAGGTGATGATCCTTACATGAAATTGAGGAGCCCATAATTATTGAGTTATCGTTGTTTGCTCCGCAAGGCACCGAAGTTAAATATCAGGCATGCTATGGACAGTGGTTCATAACCTACTACCTGTAACAAGGGGCTCACAAGGAACCCTGAAGTGGTCCGTGAGATTATAGCTGCTTTTGGTTTATTATTTCCAATAATATTGGTTTATTATTTCCAATAATATTGGTTTACTATTTCCAATAATATTGGTTTATTATTTCCAATGATAAGCCGATGTGATCGTATAGCGAACAATTTTTATAACCCCCCCCCCCTCAAACTTAAGTTCATACTGGCTTTTAGGACTTGGTTGTGAATATGGCCTACTGAACTTCAAATATATAGATAGAACACTTATAAATAGAAGTCATTTCTGGTGAGAGTTGGGCTGAAAAGCACTAAACGACAGATTAATGGCAACATCTATTTTCACGGTTACACACGCCAAGTGGTTTCTAAATTAGCCAACGCCATGAAAAATCGACGGAACAACAAAGAAAGTTACACCAGATGAAAACGACGCCGCTCGCAACGCTTACCGCCGAGTCTCCGAAAATGTTTTGTTGCGGTATCAACCTGGACAATGATCGAGTTCCCAGACGCTGCAAAAGCTGCCTTTCATAGGGGCGACGACGGCCGTCATTACGACAAACCGCCCTGATCAATTAGGGTTTTTGAATGAAATTGATTCACTTTATTTTCCTGGTCTTTATGGAGTGCGCCTTTGGCCCGAGGACAATGAGAGTCTGTAAAGGGATTCCCACGGGCTCCTGTGAACCGCCTGGGCTGCCCTAATTCCAATCAAGGCCGTTCATTTTCAGTCTGAGACAGTCCCGGACTTCCATTCCCGTCCAAGTTGAAGCTGTGCGTTATGGCTGGAAAGATGGTCGCTCCGAGCGTTAGTGGAGCGTGGGAGGCCAGCTGACAAAAGATGACGGCCCACACGGGGGCGACCCTACAGTAATGTTGGACATTGGGGGAAAAAATAAAACTTTCGATTTGGGATTTTGATTTTGTTGTTAGTAACAAATAAACGCTTTTCAATTGAACAGATTGAATTTTAGCCATATTATTGCATTGGTTTTCACATAAAACCTGATTATAATTGCTATGTCTAAAAAAACCTTGGCTCTCTCTCTTCATCTCTCTTCATCACCTTGGCTCTCATCTTCAAAACTCTTGGAACTCTCATTTCATTTTATAAATTATTGCTGCTCTTAGTACACAATAAAGGTATTATAATAAATCTAAAATTGGCACAAAAGGCTTTAAAAAATTCCCCTAACTTTTTTTTGACATCGAACACAAAATAATTTTATTTAATTAATTCGCAAATCGCCGGTATTTGCCGGAAAAAATACCATTTGGCACGTTTTTAGAAGTATATTGCCATATTTACAACGTTGTCAGATCTTGCCTAAACTTGCCTATTCAATAGATATTTTGTTTTTTAAGTTAATACCTACGCGCCTTTGTTGACATTTTGTAATCAGATTAGTCGTTGCTTCTGTTCATTATTTGATTCTCCTCTTTAAAGGTAAACAAGGAATCAGTCTGATGTTGTCTCTCGCTTCGACACAATGGAAATTAAAACAAATGATCTATTTCAATTTTTTAGGTCTAACAATATTAATTTTAAGGATTTTGACATGGCTTTGGAAAAATGGACCGACTTACTTGGTTTTGCGATTACTAATAGTGCGAAAAACGGTTTGCGGGAGAAATTAAGGAAATGGTGCTATCATTTTCAACTTAAATGGAGTGATGCAAATAGATCTGGCGAAATTGACGAAAATAGATTGTGAAATTGCTTTAAAAAATTGCTGATCATGTGGTTCAATAGAGTATTCGATTGGCTTTAAAATGATACCTGAAGCAATATTCTAGGACAAGTAGAAACGGAGATATTATTGAATGTCCGGCCTACCCTATCACTCGCTCCACTGTGCGGCCCAGTTAGTTATCATGCACACAGTTCAACCTGTCAACATTAAATTTTGGGAATAAATCTAGATTTAATCTTTGAGTGCAGCAATGATGAGTGTTTTCTCTAGCCCCCCCCCCCCCTTCCATTACCCTCATTTAATTTGAAAATTTGGCGGCATCTCAACTCGTTAAATTGACTTATGAACAAGAGATCCCTGTGGCTATTACCCAACTTTTCGTAGTAAGGGGGGTATTACATTCTACTGCATTTGTAGTTCAGTTCAGTAGCAAGCATTCACAACCAAGTCCTAAAAGCCAGTAGGGTCAGGCGGGGCAAGTGCGTTTTGGAGGCATGTGCGTCTCTACGTTTTATTTCGCTATGAGGCCTCTCTATTTTAATAAGTTTCTTAGCAAACGATAGAACAAGTGTTTATGATCACATGATAAAAATTTTATTCTCCTCAGTGAACAAATAAGCGTAATTGGAACCATTTTTCGCGAAGCCTTCGTCCTATATCAGAGTTTGATTCTGAGGGAGGTACAGTTTTTAATGGTTTTCTTGTCTAAAACCCTTCCTTTCCTTTTAATTCCACTGTTTATCTTTCAACTTTTTGTTTCTGTATGAACTGCGCGCTTGATAACTTCAAGGCTACGAAAATTGCTGCAGTAAATTATTAAAACGTTCTTGCTTTTTTTTCTTTTAGCGAATTTTTGAAGAAAATTAAGCTATTGCTCTCGCCTCAAAATTTGTAGAGTGTGAATTTTTGAAAACATTTTATGCAGAAATCCGTTTCAGGCTATTCTGAATCATATTCTGAAGTTTAACGCATTTTTTTATGTATGTATGTATGTATGTATGTATGTATGTATGTATGTATGTATGTATGTATGTATGTATGTATGTATGTATGTATATATGTGTCATTCCAGACGATAACTGTCCGTAGAATTGTGCTAGAAACTTCAAACAAATTTTAAAATGTTAAGGACACAAAACGAAAGTTCAAGTTCGTTGGCCAGCATAATCGGATTACATCTTCGGGTTGAAATTTTCAAAAATGTAGTCAAAAATTTCAAAATAGCCTGTTTTTTGCGATTTGTTGTGCGAAATAATTTTTTCAGCATACTAACATGTGGTATATTCGGATTCAGCGTAAAATATCCTATAAGAATATGTATCAAGTTTTTAAAAAATTTCAAAGTTGAAAAATCAGTCTGAAATCGAAATAATGCCGTTCGCTAGTTGTAAAAATCGGTAAAATTTGCATGAAACATTGTCCAAATTCAGATTGAACTACTCTTATGGAAGTATCCCTGTATAACCAATCCTAGAACCATGCTGTTTAAAACGTAGGTAGTAGGTGCTTGTTTAAAATTTCATTCCATGTTTGTCTATCAAAATCATAAACTAAAATTTCTCTACACGATCAATAGCGACTGAAATGTCGAAGATTTCTTCAAAAATTCGCTCATGGGGTCATGATGCATGACTGGACTTTTTTTTACGGTGGGGCAAGTGCGTTTAAAAAGAAAATCCAAAATCTCTTTTGAATCGCCGAGTTTTATTTAGTATGAGTTTTTGTTTGCCGTAAAATTGGTTTTTAACAATTTCTTTCTACTGACATTGCTCAAATTTCAATAAAATTCCACATATTGTAATACGATAGATAGTTTATGAAAATTCGCTCATACGATCATGACTGGAACTTTTAAATTCTTCCCAAAATTACATACAATCCATTCATAGGGACGTCCCTGTAATGCATGTGTAGTAATCCTACTAAATACTTCTTTAACCAACTGCGTAACAAAATACTATTAAAGCTTAGAATAAACTCATTATGTATATTGAGCGGAATGACACGTCAATCAAGTACAGAACATAAATAATCGTAACATCGTAAGTGCTTGGTTACTGAAAAACAATATTGCATGGTTTCCAATAACTAATCGAGTTGAAGGTAAGCACGACGATACTACAGCATGCATGCATTACAAAGCAATATGTTCAATCTTTACTTCATTAATGAACCGTAAACTAGTAAACTATGATGTGTCATCATCCGGATGAAATTGTATTAGCTTTGTTGAACAACTTTCTTCGCATGACCATGTGGTAGAGCTGTAAATTCAACTTTACTTTTCTGTACACAATCTACACATCGTGACTTCATTTGAATCTCAAATAACATGCACTCACACGATTTCTACGATATTCATACGGCATACGCACGGGCGATACGTGCTCTCAATCCGTGCAAGACGTTACGTCGTCTACAATATAAAAGGGGACGCCATTCGTATTCAAGACACTTTCACCAGCTGGCATCGACATTATCGTCAGTTATCACGAAGCGACCGAGTGCCTACTCCAGCATTTACAGAGATCCCAGGCAACTGGATGCGGGCCGCTTTGTAAAGGGCAGGAAGTGATGTGGGTCAATCTAATCTGGTTTGTCATTTATACGGCTCGTTAGCGGAGGATGGCAGACCTCCTTCCAGATGCTGGATGCGTCTCTCAGACGAAAAGTACTGGTGAAGACATATTTCACCAAATTTAGACACATAAATGAACACACATAAACATGTACATGTGTTTATGTCTGTGAATAAACACTGTTCGATTTGATTAGGGGAGTCCGGGGATTGGCATAAGGGGTGGGATGATAGCACAGCGCCAATAGAGAGTTTTTGTTCTTCCCGTAATTTTCTACCCCTGTACGTGAAAAGACTGAAATACCAACTGCGCATGCGCGAATCTTCACGTCAACGTGTAGAACTACGCGTGTACGGGAAAAAGGCCTATCTACACGTGCACGGGAAAATGCATTCGTTGGAATTTCGGCCTACGGGTAGTCATCATAGCCTGACGCAAAGGTAACAACAGTTGCCGGTAATCAGTGTGACCAAGGTAACCGCAAAGTTGGTTGGTCAACAAGTCGAGAGGTTATAGTGAAGTGCTCCGCTACGAAATTCAGCCATTTAAGGTACCTAAGCAATAAATGTATTTATAATTATGTATTTATAAATAATTATAAAGCAATTAATTATTTAAATAAGAATAGGTTGTACGAAAAGAATACGAAACAGCTTCTGAACCACTTATAGAGACGTTAACGTGACGTTAGTGTTTGGTTTTTCACGTATACGTTAGAAATACGCGTAAAAATCACGTGAAGAACTAGCATCTCCAGCTGCTTGCTCTAAACGCTGCTCTACACGTCAACGGGAGAAAATCTTACGGGAAGAACAAAAACTCTCTAATATAATGAAAACAAGAAGTGGGAAAGAGCCCGCTCACTTGGTCACGTGATCACATCTTTAATCCTCATTTCACTACAGAAGCTAGAGAAATTTCACTCACCGCTTTGCTTTCTGCACCCAAAAAATTGTTATTTCCATTGGTAAGTAAAATGTTTTGTCTCTTACATTTGTGTCCTGGTGAGTTTTACCTAGTGTTGATCATAAGTTTCAAAATACCTTCATATACTACTAGTTTTAACGAATAGATTGCACTAGTATTGCCTTGTTAGCGAATTTTTGAAAAAAATTAAGCTATTGCTCTCGCCTCAAAATTTGTAGAATGTGAATTTTTGAAAACATTTTATGCAGAAATCCGTTTCAGGCTATTCTGAATCATATTCTGAAGTTTAACGCATTTTTAATGAATATATGTATGTATGTATGTATGTGTCATTCCAGACGATAACTGTCCGTAGAATTGTGCTAGAAACTTCAAACAAATTTTAAAATGTTAAGGACACAAAACGAAAGTTCAAGTTCGTTGGCCAGTATGATCGGATTACATCTTCGGGTTGAAATTTTCAAAAATGTAGTCAAAAATTTCAAAATGGCCTGTTTTTTGCGATTTGTTGTGCGAAATAATTTTTTCAGCATACTAACATGTGGTATATTCGGAATCAGCGTAAAATTTACTATAAGAATATGTATCAGTTTTTAAAAATTTCAAAGTTGAAAAATCAGTCAAAAATCGAAATAATGCCGTTCGCTAGTTGTAAAAATCGGTAATATTTGCATGAAACATTGTCCAAATTCAGATTAAACTTCTCTTATGGAAGTATCCCTGTATAACCAATCCTAGAACCATGCTGTTTAAGGATAGAACCATGCTGTAGATAGAATTTGATCCCATGTTTGTCTATCAAAATCATAAACTAAAATTTCTCTACACGACTGAAATGTCGAAGATTTCTTCAAAAATTCGCTCATGGGGTCATGCTGCATGACTGGAATTTTTTTTTGTAACGTGGCAGCCATGTTACTCAGAAAGTCCTGTTGGGGTGAGTTGGCATTCTGTTTCCGGGGTGGGTTGACATAAGCAAATTTATGGATCCCTTATGCCAACCGATCTCAACTATGATGAATAATCACCTACATCCATGAAAACACTTGTGCCAACTTGCCCTTTATGGTGCTCTGGGACGCCAACCCTTCTCAGATGTTTGGAAGGTTGGCATAGTTGATATTTTTTCTTTCTTAAATTCGATGAGAGGCTTTTTGCAATTCATTTAAAAAAATCAACTAGAATAGTAGAAGAATAGTAGAGTAGAAATAGAGTAGAACTTCTACTATACTATTTGACAGAGGCAAAAGCCGAAATATTACAACTGTGAGTTTTTAACGAATTTTTGAAGAAAATTAAGCTCTTGCTCTCGCCTCAAAATTTGTATAATGTGAATTTTTGAACACATTTTATGCAGAAATCCGTTTCAGGCTATTCTGAATCATATTCTGAAGTTTAACGCATTTTTTTATGTATGTATGTATATATATGTATATATGTATGTATGTGTCATTCCAGACGATAACTGTCCGTAGAATTGTGCTAGAAACTTCAAACAAATTTTAAAATGTTAAGGACACAAAACGAAAGTTCAAGTTCGTTGGTCAGCATGATCGGATTACATCTTCGGGTTGAAATTTTCAAAAATTTAGTCAAAAATTTCAAAATAGCCTGTTTTTTGCGATTTGTTGTGCGAAGTAATTTTTTCAGCATACTAACATGTGGTATATTCGGAATCAGCGTAAAAATTCCTATAAGAATATGTATCAAGTTTTTAAAATTTCAAAGTTGAAAAATCAGTCAAAAATCGAAATAATGCCGTTCGCTAGTTGTAAAAATCGGTAATATTTCCATGAAACATTGTCCAAATTCAGATTGAACTACCCTTATGGAAGTATCCCTGTATAACCAATCCTAGAATCATGCTGTTTAAAACGTAGGTAGTAGGTGCTTAAAAAAAAAAAAAAAAAAAAAAAAAAAAAAAAAGTAATCACAACTGATGAGTTTACTCTGTGCATGTGTTAATAATTTGATTCCATGTTTGTCTATCAAAATCATAAACTGAAATTTCTCAACACAATCAATAGCGACTGAAATGTCGAAGATTTCTTCAAAAATTCGCTCATGGGGTCATGCTGCATGACTGGACTTTTTTTCCTTTTAATTTATCTTCATAGATGCTATTTTTCCCCGCACATCTGTGCCAAAGTACAGATATAATAAAAATATATTGTTCCTATGGAACCGTTTAAAAACCATTCAAATCAGTATATATATATATATATATATATTATATATATATATATATATACATATATATATATATGTATATATATATATATATATATATGTATATATATATTTTTTTTAATAAAGAGCTATGACATGTTAGTTGCATCAGTTTCCTCGCCTTGCCCGCTGCAGCCGTGTTGTTCTCTGATATCTCCCAATTATCTCTCGTAGGTACTGCACTGCACGATAAAGTAGTCACTGACTCCGAACGCTCGGGTGTGGATAGCAGAAAGATTAGATGTGTCGAGTGCAAACACCACGTTACCTACACCACAGCCACATTACCCAACATCAGTAACAATAGAAGGTCCGCCGAGTCCTCCAGGTCGCGAATAACTGGTTTGCCCAACCCTCACCTTCGTCGCTTATTACCTTGAAAGTCTACCTCCCGGGGTGTCTGGGCAACGGCGTGACGGATTTAAAACGCGACCAGCAAAACAAACAACTTCCACTTCGACTTGTTTGGTATCAAATTGCACGGTCGAGATGAGATGATTCAGCTCTGAGCGCTTGCTCCCTACGAAACCGAAGTGTCGAAAGTGAGAGGGACTGGGGACCGCCTTCACAGGTAGCGCCCAGGAATAATCGTTTCTGGATGGGCGAACGGTCTCTATGTCTACTCCATGTGTACCGCAGATTATCCAACGCAACAACTGAGATAAGACCGTCATTATCATCAGTCTTCTCTATTCACTGGTCTCCCCTTATTGTTTTTCGAAATTTTCGCGTGAGCCCGTCGGAAAATGACTGCCAAATCGGGTCAGCAATAGGTAGGTAGGTATACGTGATAGCTTCTACACGTATTGTAACATGGACGAATAGAATTCGATAAAGGGACCAATAACGACCAAATCAACCTTATAAGAAATTCAAATTTGCGCATGCGCACACTCCATAATTAATCCGTCGGCTAGCATGCACAGTCCCTGCAAATGTCATCAAAATGGTCCTTTAGTCTTGCAGTTTCACGTGTGTCAACCAACTTTAATTTTGCGTTCGCGAAATCATATTATTCAACTAATTACGATAAAACCAATTCGGCACCTCACTGGAACCTTTTTCTTATGAGTTTGAACGAAATCGGACCAATAGATCGTTAGAATTCAAAACGGAAGTTAGTGAAAAACGTTGTCTTTTTCCACGAAAAATAAAGAGATACACTGTTAACTCGATTTCGACGGTTAGGCCATCATCAGTAACAAACAATAACTTCGTTTTTCACGTCGCGAGTGATTTAGTTCGTTATACTGGTTGTTTCAGTACCGTTCTGCATGTTATTGAGGGGAGGGGGAGGGGGGTTTCATTTTACTTTTAAAATTAATAAAATATGAAAATTATGGGAGCTATCACTTATCATTAGTTAAAAACTTAGGTCAATATAGGTCTTTTTTATTTATTTCAATCATTAGGGGGACCCATTTTCTTGTTGCTAATTTATACTGGTTGTTGCTGTACCTTTTAGCATGTTGTTGAGGGGAAAGGGGGTTTAATTTTACTTTTAACATTAATAAAATATGCAAATTTTTGGGAGCTATCACATATCATTAGTTAAAAACCCATCATCATCATTAGCCTCCTAATGATTGAAATTAGTAAAAAATAATACAGTAGAGGATAATTCAACTTCTACGACATCCCCCTTTCTGAGAACAATGATTGGAAATCAGATTTCCTTTGGGATTGTAGGTTCATGTCCTACCGACTGCGCCATGTTGTGAAGAGCGAACGTATGGTAAAAACGATGCTTATTTCTGTTCTAGAACCCAAAATTTCAACCATGTATCATGTTTTCTCCTCGATTCCAAGCGGTTGCAATCATGTTCACAATATCAATTATTGAGAATGATCACCTGTGTGTAAACAATTATTTATATAACCATGCTCATAACTCAGTTTGTTGGACACGCACGTCGCAGTAGTTAACATAATATTGTTGGATAAATCGAGAGCTTTCGAACGAATGGTCAACGAATTTTGTGGGATGAAAAACGACGAAGTACCATTTCCCTAGCAACGACTCGGTTGTAGGCGGAAATCACTGTAACACTATATGTTTCGTGCGCGGAAAAAAATTGACTCGCAAAAATTGCTAGGACCCCAGGGCTAAAACATGATACATGTTAATACCTATATAGAGACTACAAAATTATAGGATACATTCAAATTGCCCAATGGAAATTGTACCAACTAAACGACTCTCATATAATATAGCATTTGCACCTTGAATTAAACCTTTCGCAAATTGAATTAAACTTTCCGCGAATTGAATTAGACTTTCCGCAAAATGAATTAAAAGTTTCGCAAATTGAATTAAACTTTTCGCAGATTGAATTAAACTTTCCGCAAATTGAATCAAACTTTTCGCAAATTGAATTAAACCTACATACGTGAAAAGATCAATAACATTAAGAAACCCTTCCGGTTGAGACGCGGCTTAAATTTAAAAGAAAAAACATCAAGAAAGGAACACTGTTGCTAGGTACCAAAGTTATACTCATGGGACGGCTCAGCATTTGTGCAAATAAAGTGATGGATATGTTTCTTCCGCTCCCAACTGCTGCTCTTGGACGACCTCTCCATCACCTTTTGCTTTTAGAAGTCTTCTTGCTAATGCCGATAAATTATATAAAATGTCAACTATAAATGGATACGTTGCGAGCTCAGTTTTGTTATTAATAAATAAATAATTTACCTTCAGATTAGCATCATGAGGTGCTGGATTATGTTTAAATCTACAATTTTTGTGCTCGTTCCATCACTTGCACGATTTGTTACAATATATATAGCATTTCCGAATTGAGTTAAACTTCTTCCATTTAGGTTTAGTCCTTTTTCATTTTGGTTTAAACCTTTTCCATTTAGGTTTAGACCTTTTCCATTTAGATTTAAACCTTTTCCATTTAGATTTAGACCTTTTCCATTTGGATTTAAACCTTTTCCATTTGGATTTAAACTCAGGAAATTATCGTATTGTTAGAGGTAAAAGTACCCAAGTCACGAATTCAACACGAGGGAAAATCAAATGCAGAATATTATGATTATTTAACTGTTGTTATTATTGGTGATCAATATCATCAAACTATGTATCCAACCTAAGAAAATAATTTATTATCATATTTACCAAACTAACTTTTGAAATTTTAATTTGATTTTCGCACAATATGAATTTACCTTCTCAACCAAACGCCTTCGGCTCCTTATCCATTACCGAGATTTCCGATTTATAACAAGCTTTCAAAAATGCGTATTTTCTCTTACTGTTTCCTTTTTTTTTTTACTTCTAGCCTAATGAAATTTTAGTAGGTAGGCACTTCCTTACTATGATGGGGCTACCTACTGACGTTTTGATGGAGTTTAAATCCAAATGGAAAAGGTTTATATCTAAATGGAAAAGGTTTAAATCTAAATGGAAAAGGTTTAAATCTAAATGAAAAAGGTCTAAATCCAAATGGAAAAGGTTTAAATCTAAATGGAAAAGGTCTAAACCTAAGTGGAAAAGGTTTAAACCTAAATGGAAAAGAACTAAACCTAAATGGAAAAAGTTTAACTCAATTCGGAAATGCTATACATTTTGTTGAAGTTTTACATTTTGTCTTGATTAAAACAACAGATTTGCCTAAGGTCAATTTGCAGAAAGTTTACCTCAATTTGCGAAAAGTTTAGTTCAATACAATACAACACAAATAAAAACATAACATACACACAAATAAAAGTTCACCAAAAACATTTTCTCGAAGAACACAAAAGCGCCTGGACGGTAGGCAGCTGGTCTGGAGACGAGGCCTCCATCTGCTCATCTCTCAGAGCTCCCCCTCCACCACCACCTCCGGACTCTTCTCACTTTCACATCCTGTTGTGGCTCCGCGCGGGTTCCGGAGCTGCTCCTGCCAATAAACTCGAGTGGTGTTTTCGAGACCCCTTCCGGGCTATTGAACTACTCCAGTTATATAAATATTATATTTACACAATTCCAACAAATTATGATTTGTTTTACAGCAGTACAAACTCAGCTCATTTGTGCTTCACACCTCTGCTGCATTATAAATCTAGCAGTTACAACGCTTTCAGTTTTCCTTCCTTTTTGTTGAAATTCTTCGGAATTAACGTCGTGACGGCCATGTCTGTTGTTCAACCCAAAAACATTTTTCACTCTCATCCGAATCCACCCTGTAGTTCAACTACAAGGAGGACATACAGTACTTTGAAACATATGAAATACACTGCCAAAGACATGGCACAGAAGCTTTCTCGAGGCTTCAACGTTACTTCAACAAGAAAATTACGTTCACGCGTGCGCTGAGCGCCACTTATTCGACCATGATGAAACTAATAGGGGACCATCCAAGACCAATCCCTCACAATTCCTGAAAATGTCATTGAAATCCGATCGAAATTGTGGAAGTTATGGCTGTGGCAAGGAAATATAGAAAGACAAACGCTCGCGCATGCGCACAGCGTACCACTGATTCAATCATAATGAATTTTGTAAGGGACCTCAACGGACCTTCCCCGCATCATTCCTGAAAACCTGACTGAATCTGTTCAACATTGATGGATTTATGACTATCACAAGAAAAATACGTTCACGCATGCGCAGAGCGTACCGCTGATTCAATCATGATGAAAATAATACAGAACCATCCAAAGCTAAACCCACACTATCCCTGGAAATTTCATTAAAATCTAATCGAAATTGTGGAAGTTATGGCTGTGAAAAGGAAATATAGAAAGACAAACGCTCGCGCATGCGCACAGCGTACCGCTGATTTAATCATATTGAATGTCGTAAGGGACCTCAAGGGACCTTTTCCATATCATCCCTGAACATCTAACCAAAATCTCTTCAATATTGACGGACTTATGAGTGTAACAAGAAAATCAAGTTCGCGCATGCCCAGAGCGTACCGCTAATTCAAACATGATGACACTGATAGGGGACCATCTAAGGTAAACCCACACTATTCATCAAAATTTCATTAAAGTCGAATCAAAATTGTGGAAGTTGTGGCTGTGGCAAGGAATTGTGGACAGACAGACACGAAACTAAATTTGTTCAGGCCATGAAACGCAAAATGCGAGTGGAAATTTTGATTTTGGAGCACACAACTTTTTTTCATTTCGAAAGTGAAAACAAAGCTTCCACTACCTTGCAAACTCGGGTGCAAAATAGTTTAAAGGCTACGATGACTGACGAGTGCCTATGTCTATTGCTCCATTAACAATGCGTAATAGAACTTGATGAGACTCGACATAGAAGATGTGGTGTGGGAAAACTGTTGGTTCAGTTGGGAATTTCATGATAATTCCCCCTCACTATTGGTTTATTATTTCCAATAATAAGCCTATGTGATCGTATAGCAAAAAAATTTTATAACCCCCCCTCAAACTTTGTCATTTTACGTTTCAAGTTGCATAGAATCATAATTTGAAATGTCCGTCCGCCGTTCGCCGTCCGCCGTCCGGGCCATAAAAGGCCTTAGAATTGACTTAAAAAATCTGTTCTTTCGCACATAGACTCCACTTGGGGTCTAGTTGGTCCTAACTTCTCGCCAGCTCGATCGCTCCACACCCATGGGTGCTATGAGCCAAAAATAGGTGAAAATGTGTCTTTTTTTGTGTGTATATTTCAAGTTGTATAGAAATTGGAGATTTATGAGTGAAAAGAAAATGTTAGCTATTAATTTTATGGAAAAAAAAGTATTCTAAATGATACTCTTCTATTCAAAAAGAGATTTTGGATTTTAGGCTATTTTTTGCAATTTTATAGATTTTTTAAAACAAAATTTAATGAAGTTCAAGTTTTTAGCATAATTCATATATAAATTGTTGAATGTTCGATTGCATAGTTGATAAACTTTATTTGACCAATCTTATGCTAAAAAATATCAATTTAACGATTCTTAGCCATTTTCAGTGATTTTGTCAGCACATTTTTTGAAATTTGACCAATTAAATGATATCAATATACAGTATAGGTAACACTTTTATGTGTTGGAAAGATGACTTGGTAATAAATTTTTATGTTTATCAACTATATTAAAAAGCGTAAAATTGTGAGATTCCGCTGCTGTAATGGATTGAACCCATTTGTGAGGTCCGAAGCTCCGAGTTCCGATACTAAATATAGCGGCGTTTAATAATTATGGACCAGAGATCTACGTAGAAGGGCTGTCTAATACATAAATAATAAACCTTTGTGTAATAATTTGCAGTGTTTTTTTGTCTATAGCGACGGCCCTGCCTGAACGAAACGCAACGTAGACAGATTTCATTCGTTTCCGAATTTAATAAAATTCCCAGGAATTAACGTCGAGGCAGCCATTTTTTGGCTGTTATTTTCTTGGTTCTCCGTCTTAATTGTATGCTTTCGATGAGGAAGAAGCTATACTACAGTTTGGTTTAAGTGTACGAGGTTTTCGTGTGTTTGGGAATGGATTTGTCATGTTTGGAAATGGCCATCTCAGAAATGAGTGATCCCCCATGTTGGAGCCTCCGTAACTTTTTTTTTCTATTTTCCCGTCACTTAGCGTTTTTCCGGTCGGCTTGACGCGGTTGAGTGGCAGCTTCGCACGCTCCGCCGCGTCGCCTTTTCCGCGCTCTCAACTCAACGGGAAAAGGTGAAATATCTCCGTGAAATATTGACAGATCGTCTATGGGGTCCAGGGGTGAAAATACTGACGTTTCACGGCTCGTTTGACGTTGAAATTTCGAACTGGAGCCTTGCGCAACCTCGTTACCACGTGACAGCACTGCAGCGTTCCAAATTCGTGTTTTAATTAAGCATCATCTGTTACCTAATTATTGGTACCTATAAAGGAAGGTGGTATGGTTGAGGGATGAGATTGGTAGGCTTCTCATAAAAATATATATCAATTCGTCAGCTGATCGCTTTTGCCGTCATTGGCCTCACAACACCTTTATCTGGTTTGTTATCTATTGAATATCCTATACAGGGTGTCCCGACTCTGAAAAACTCTGAAGATCGATTCCAGAGCTCATTTCTGATGAAATGTTCCTCCTATAGATTTTTTTTAAACGCTCAGTTTTCGAGTAATTAAAGTTTTGAGTTTTTATCGCGTTCTGTGCCTAACGACATTAAAACGGCTCTAACTCCCCTTAGAGCCAGTTAAACTAAAAAATTAGGACATCGTTGGAAAGATCGTTAAATATCCTATCTACTTAATGCCAAACCAATATTTTTTGAGCTGTCTTCATACGTAAAAGAAAAGACTAAAAAGCGAATTCTGAAATCTTCTCAGAATTTGACTTTTTTGTCGTTTTGCTCTAAATACAGGCTATTTTGGAAAGGCACTCCACGGGGAGAACTTCCTTAAAATCTCAAATTTTCAACGGTATAGTCAATTTTACTTTTACTTTGCTAATCATGGGAGAAAATTATGCTGAAAAACATGGATTTTTCAATAAAATCGAGGGTTTTTGTTAAAGATGACCCTGTATGAGTTTGGGGCCGGTCTCTACGTATTGTTTCGCGCTAAATCGAATGGCAACTTTTACATATCTCCCCAACTCCATTATAACAGAGTTTTACACTTTAACTCACGAATTTTTAGTTGTCATTCATGCCCAGTTTTATGTGTTTTTAAGGGTAAAACTAGTTAGTTAAAGTGTAAAACTCGAGTATAACAGAGGGTGAGAGGTCTGCAAGGTTACCCTTCGATTCAGTGTGAAAAAATACTTGGAAACCGGCACCAAACTCGTATTGTCATAGAAGGTAATTTTTCACGAAGACTCTCGATTTCATTGAAAATCCCATGTTTTTCAACATTAAGCACACTTTTCTTCCCTAATTAGCAAAGTAAAAGTAAAATGGACGTACCGTTGAAAAGCTTGGATTTTGAGGAAGTTTTCCCCGTGGTGTTCCTTTCAAAAATAGTTTGTATTAAGAGCAAAACTACAAAGGAAAAAAGTCAAAATCTGATTTTTTCAAATTTGCCTACTAAGCATTTTCTTTTACGTAAGTATAATGACGGCTCAAAAAATATTGGTTTGACATCAGGCAGATAAGAAATTCAACGCTTTTTCCAACGATGTAATTATTTTTGAGTTTAAATTGTAAAGAATCGATCATAATGTCATAAGGTATAAAGCACGAAAAAACTCTTAAAAATTGAATTACTTGAAAATTAAGCGTTGAAAAAATCTGTAGAGGAATTTTAGAAGAAGAAGAATTTTATTGGCACTTGTTACATAAGCCTCATGGGCTCTCATAGTTAACATAGAGAATTAACGTATTAAATAAATTCTTTGGCCTTAAACTAAGAGACTGCACTATATACGTATAAATAAAGAAAAAATGAAATAAATAAATGATAATAGTAAAAAAAAACTAATAAATTCAACTGGGTGGGTGTGGGGATTGCTAATACTATGTGATGCCATAGTGCCGCTCAATAAGACTCCGAAAGGTGGACAGCTCTGCAGCAGACCTACAAACCAGTGGTAGGGAATTCCATAGTCTTGAGCCCGAGATCCTCAGAGTATGACCCATAGAGTTGGACATGTGGGGCACCACATTTGAGGCGTGTAGCCGCACCGAGCGCCCAAAGGTAAAGAAGCCTTCAAGGTACTCGGGACTGGGTGTGTCCCCATATAACAGCTTGAAAATGAATACACACAACCTTATGTTGAAATGATTCCTCAAAAAACATCCAACTAGAGCCTCAGTATATGGTGATACATGTTCAGAGCGACTCACATTGTATGCATACCTTGCTTGAATTCCATGCTACTTGTCGCCGGTGAAACTTAGTAGCATTAAGACTGGTAGAAAAAATATCACAGCAATAATCAAAGAATGGAATTAATAGAGATTTAGCCAGGATTAGTTTAAGAGATGGTGGTGTGAAATTTCGCAATCGCCACAATGTTTGTATAGATCCATAGACCCTCTGAACAATCCGGGAAACATGCGGTGTCCAGTTGAGCTGGGGATCAAGGAAGACACCCAGGTCACGAGCAAAATCACAAGGTGCAACTCGAAAAGGTTTCGATTTTCGATCACAAATAAGCACTAAAATCGACCCTCAGAGTTTTGTGAACTTACGTCGGTACACCCTGTATAAATAGACATATACAATGACTAAAATAACAATTCATCGTTCAAACCACTCATGATGATGTATTAGTGAACGCAAACCTAAAAGTAAGCGGAAAACTTAAAAATTTGTTGGGGTCCCTCCACCTCGTATTGTACGTTACTTTTTTTTCACTCGGTATTAGTAAAGTCATTCATGCTTTCATGTTTTTGTTATTCATGTATTATTTTCTAATACATTTCATTCAATCATGTATTATTTCTTGCCAACATATTTGACATTCCCATAATTTTATAAATTTATAGAATTTTGAAACAGGGAAAAGTACCGACCGTTAAATTCAGAGCCCAGTGAGGTGGTCGTGACCTCGGATTAGTACATAGCTCGCTTTTTCGGTGCTTCCGGGATAGCGAATGTATTTGGGAGCGCGTCTGTGGGGAAGACAAGGTCGTCTTACTTTCTCGTCTGCCGCTATTCTAGTTGACGGAATGTGTTGTCATACCTTTCAGGAACCCGATTTTGAGTCATATTTTGTAGGCTTTGGATTCAGCTAAATGACAAAAAAGTCCATTCATGCAGCATAACCCCATGAGCGAATTTTTGAAGAAATCTTCGACATTTCAGTCGCTATTGATCGTGCAGAGAAATTTCAGTTTATGATGGCCGAGCGGAGCGAGGCCTTGGGTCTGCGTGCTAGTACTTACATAAATAGAACTTCTTCATAATTTCATGGCTGATATTTTCTAAGCCGCAGTCAGTATTAAAGCTACATCATGTCCAAAAACAGTTGAGCGTAAAACTTTAAGGAGAGCGACCGAGAGAATCGGAGGACGGAATATTTCACAGAGTAAACTCATCAGTTGTGATTACATTTTTTTTTTTTTTTTTTTTTTCAACAAGCACCTACTACCTACGTTTTAAACAGCATGGTTCTAGGATTGTTTATACAGGGATACTTCAATCAGAGTAGTTCAATCTGAATTTGGACAATGTTTCATGCAAATATTACCGATTTTCACATCTAGCGAACGGCATTATTTCGATTTTTGACTGATCTACTGATCTGATTTCTGAACTTTGAAATTTTTGAAAACTTGATACATATTCTTATAGGAAATTTTACGTTGATTCCGAATATACCACATTCATGTTAATATGCTGAAAAAATTATTTCGCACAACAAATCGCAAGAAACAGGCTATTTTGAAATTTTTGACTACATTTTTGAAAATTTCAACCCGAAGATGTAATCCGATCATGCTGGCCAACGAACTTGAACTTTTGTTTTGTGTCCTTAACATTTTAAAATTTGTTTGAACTTTCTAGAACAGTTCTACGGACAGTTATCGTCTGGAATGACACTTACATACATACATATATACATACATACATTAAAAAATGCGTTAAACTTCAGAATATGATTCAAAATAGCCTGAAACGGATTTCTGCATGAAATTTTTTCAAAAATTCACATTCTACAAATTTTGAGGCGAGAGCAATAGCTTAATTTTCTTCAAAAATTCGCTAAAAGCTCCAGTCATACAGAGGCCCCCCCCCCCCCCACCCCTTTTTAGGGACGCCCCTGACTGTAGTAGGAATGCAATTTCTGAAGTTTGCTTTAGTCCTTTCCGGTAGCGTAACCTTCCTACTCTTTCAAGCCTCTTTGATGTTAAGATTGAGGTCGATATGATGAAAGTGCGTTTATAATTGATTCCACGCACATGATTTTCTAAATTACTGGTATAAACGACACCGAATTATATTTTTTCAATAACATTCATATTTTACACCACTTTTGTATCGGTACCAGAACCAATCAAAAGTATGCTCTATTTAATATTAATTATATATTTGTTTTTTTCAGGTAAGTCTTGAATGAAATGAAGGCACTCAGGTCATTTGAATTCATTGTAAGTAATAATACAACATCATTTCTTATGCATAAAGTATATATGTTCATAACACAAATAAAATACCTGCCTACTTACTGTACAGGGTGTCTCAGTTTTGGGCTCACCAAGTCAATTCAATGTCAAGAAAGCAAGATCTGAAGATGTCCTCAGTAAGAGAACGAAACGATAAATGATATAATTTCATTTATTAATGAAAAATCAGGCTATCATGAACATAAAAATGATAGCGCCTGTATTGGAGAAATAACTTTAATAGTGTGTATAGTGTGTGTAGTGTGTTAGTATGTGTGCTTATTGTGTCTCCAAGAATAATAGAATAAATTCTTTATCCTACATTTCGTCGCCTACAGTCCAGGATTCTTTTACAACTCTCGAGGACAACCGTTATGAAATCCCCAATCAGAGACATATTCATGTAACATGGTATCTGCTTGTAAAGCAGATAGTGGAACTCGTTTACGAGTTTATAAGTAGGTTTTGTTTTGTTGTTTTGACATTTTTGGAAAATTTTTCAACATTCACCTGCTATAAACCGTACGCTTGAGGGGTCATGAGCTGTAAAGGTGTGAACCCTTTTGGGAGGCACGATGCGCCAAATTTTGATCATTTACTAGATATATATGGGGCTTAATAATAATTGTAGACCAATGATCTGCGTAGAAGGGCAGTCTAATACAGAAATACTAAACCTTTGTGTAATAATTTGCAGCGGTTTTTGCAGTTTTAATCTACACACCTCAAAAGAATTAAGGGATGACTTTTCCTCGTAGACGACAAAGATCACAGATCAATCGGACAAAGTTCATATTATATCTCATGATTAGGTACCTATTAGAGATGGGATGCACTCTATTCTACAGAAATAATAAACCCTCGTGTAATAATCTGCAGCGTTTTTACATTCGATTTTTGATTCTACGCATCTTCTAACGTAAAACAACAAATTTTGAAAGGGGCTATTCGAGCACATTAAATCGGTCAAATTTCAAAAATTGTACTACAAAAATTACTAAAAATGGCTAAAAATCGTTAAATTTATATATTTTGGTAGAATATTGCTCAAATAAAGTTTATCAACTGTAGAATAGAACATTCAAAAATTTATGTACAAAATCGTGCTGAAAACTGTACTTGAAATTCATTAAAATTTGGTAAAATATTGATAAAATCCGCAACAAAGCTAAAAATTCAAAACTTCTATTTGAATTGGGGATTAATATTTAGAATACGTTTTTTGCCATAAAATTATTATTTAACAGTTCCCTTGCTCTCAAAAAGCTCAAATTCCAAAACAATTTACCAGCATACAATACGATAATTTACAAAAATGCGCTCATACGATCATGCTGCATAAGTGGAACTTTTACAGTTAGAAATGTACAATATTTGCTCGTTCCATTAAAAAGTCGCATTTTTAACCTGACAGAATAAATTTTTTTAAGTAAGGTTAAAAGAAAGACGAGCAGTTATCTTATTCGTGGGTTATCTCTTGACGTCCAAATAATAAGTTATTAATCTTGGATTTAGTAACGACGATAAATGTTGTATTAAGATGTTGCAATATACCTCATGAATCTCATAAATTCCTTCAGGTATCTCTAGATTGGTGACGTGGATACGTGATATTTTCGTTTTCGAATTAAGGTCCTCCGATACCGCGAGGGCATTACCATAGTTTAGCTGACGTCGTCGCCGCACGAGCAGCCAGTCGTGACCGCTAAAGACAACCCCGGCCGCCTGCGGACTCCTCCAGTTACGTCCAGTGTTTACATCCTCTGAACACGCCAAGACGTGAGGGGACGGTCTCATTCTTTTCTGTACCTAATTTCCATGTTGCGCAACTGAAAACATGGTAGGGCTGGACTTTAGTTAGAAAATAAGCGAGTCACTTCGCCCGAGCCAACTTTTCATTTCATTGCGGTGGTTAGCGAAGCGCGAAAGTGAAAAAAAAAAACAAGCACAAACGCTTGTCTTGTAATTATTGTGGAGGATCTGGGCTTCCACTTGCCAACTGCAACATTTTCTGAAAGCTATCCTCTTCAATTAGTGAATTTCCGTAGAAAATGAAGCTATTGCAATGCCTCCAAAAAATTTAAAATCAAAATCTGTGAAAAAATCTTTCAAGTAAATCAGTTTTGAGGCATTCTAAAACAATTCCTTTAGGTTGCGGGGTTTTTTTTTTTTTTTTTTTTTTTTTTTTTTTTTTTTTTTTTTTTTTAATATATGAAATTCCTCCAAATGCGGACACTATTTAATTTCTGCATTAATATAGAAGTGGGGAGGACGCCCAGGTTTATCTGACGCCGGCTCTAGGGATGAAGGAAGTTGCAGAAGGTGGAGGAGACAGAGTGGGATGTAAGGAAGTGGCCCCTATAAAATGGCCACCAGCTGAGGTACGAGCCCCTGAGGACACGGGTGGTGATACCACGGAGCATGCTCAACTCGAATGACTCCTTGGCACTTTTCCCGCACCACACCCCGCGCCATGACACGGCCGAGGCCATGACCCTGATGTTATTAGCCACCACTCCTTTTTGCTCAGATAATGCTAGCCCGCAGGTCATTTCTGTAATATTTGCTTATCTTAGCCCGCCAGGTCTGGTCAATGCCCACGCTGCCGCTGACAACTTGGACATCCAGGATAATGGCAGACCCATCGGGCTTAATGGTAACCGTATCCTTCTTGCCCCGGTCACTCGGCATGTGATACAGAAGAGATTAAGTATGCTCGCACCAGCTCTCCTATTCTCTGGTTACCGAATTCGCCCAAATAGTCATGCTGCATGGATGAAACTTTTAGCGAATTTTTGAAGAAAATTAAGCTATTGCTCTCGCCTCAAAATTTGTAAATGTGAATTTTTGAAAAACTTTTATGCAGAAATCCGTTTCAGGCTATTCTGAATCATATTCTGAAGTTTAACGCATTTTTTTTATGTATGAATGTATGTATGTATGTATTTATGTATGTGTCATTCCAGACGATAACTGTCCGTAGAATTGTGCTAGAAACTTCAAACAAATTTTAAAATGTTAAGGACACAAAACGAAAGTTCAAGCTTGTTGGCCAGCATGATCGGATTACATCTTCGGGTTGAAATTTTCAAAAATGTAGTCAAAAATTTCAAAATAGCCTGTTTTTTTGCGATTTGTTGTGAGAAATAATTACTTCAGCATACTAGCATGTGGTATATTCTGAATCACCGTAAAATTTCCTGTAAGAATATGTATCAAGTTTTCAAAAATTTCAAAGTAGAAAATCAGTCAAAAATCGAAATAATGCCGTTCGCTGGTTGTAAAAATCGGTAATATTTGCATGCAACATTGTCCAAATTCAGATTGAACTACTGTTTGTGGCTTAGAAAATATCAGCCATGAAATTATGAAGAAGTTCTATTTATGTACGTACTAGCACGCAGACTCAAGGCCTCGCTCCGCTCGGCCGTCAGTAACGTTAATCTCAAGACCTCCCTCCATCGAAATCTATAAATATTATATTTAAAGACAAATATACATTTGTCTTTCAATCTACAAGATTAATTTAATAATAATAAAGTATGAGTACCTCCTAATTATTTTTAATAATCTGATTCCATGTTTGTCTATCAAAATCATAAACTAAAATTTCTCTACACTATCAATAGCGACTGTAATGTCGAAGATTTCTTCAAAAATTCGCTCATGGGGGCATGCTGTATGACTGGACTTTTATTTTTGTGTAGGGATCACTTGGTTTACTATCCTGTAATAACAAGTTCGAATTATAAAAATCAATAAATTTATGGTAAAATGAGACCGATTTGAAATCCGCACGACCATTCTGAATGATACTATTGAAAGATGAATTTACGGGTATCCCATTCCCCCACTTTACGCTATAGAAAGCTACCGCATAAGTTCCATCATGCTCTACGGTTCAAGGCTAATCACGAGTTAAATTATACATTGGTCGTTCTGGACTATCGCTGTATTCCAAGCTCAAAAAACATTCCGATAATTTCCAAAACGGTTCGTTTAACGACTCAATAAAGTCTATTTCCAGACTAATGTATTTTCAAGACCGGAGTATTCCACCACCGCACCACGAACGTTCGATTTATTTCCATCTGGTCTAAATCTAAATCTAGCGACTGTCATTACGTCTCCCCTCGCCTCCCTCATTTCAACAAAACAACTTTCCACTCGTTCGTTTCGGGATATTTTCTTCAGGTCCCCTTCGTTCCAGCTAATCTGTTTATTGCTGAGGATAATCTCGGAAATAGAACTCGAGTCTGTTTGTTTTTCCATCCACAAAGACCATTTCAGCTCTGCCTTTCAATCAGTGTTCTGTTACCGATCGTTGCATTATTTGATTGTTAGGTGGTCGGATCGTGTTTACGTTCCAACGGAGCCAAGCGAAATATTTTGATCTCCTCCATTTCCTGTATTTACGAGTTGCTAAGTGCGGTAATAATGTAAACTACAACATTTATATGAATATGCGGGTGTACGTATTCGTTTCATCAGGAGACAAATTGATGATTTCCTTAATTTATCGATGGAACATTCACGATTCGTCTGAGTTGAAATCGTACAGTACGGAAAAACAGCTTGAAGTTGCATGGTCACATCCTTATTGTTTCCCAGTTTACATTTTAGGACGTTCCTCTGAAGCTATGTGATGCAGGCAAGGCTTCCTATATCAGGACGGCCTATTGGAATCGACCCGGAGGCGTTTGGGACATTTATATTTACATAAATATAAGAAGAAAAATGATTTCGAATGTTCGCCCGAATATTCATGCTGCATGACTGAAACGTTTGCTTTCTCACTACCGAAGATAGGGAAACTTTGCGTTCGTGAATGAAGTGAAAAACATTACCTATTTGCAATTAAAATCGAAATTTCCACTTGCTTTTTGCGTTTTCTGCTTGCTGATTAATTTCGGTGTCGTGTCTGTCTAATATCTGTCTGTCTGTCTGTGGTAAATCCTAATAGTCACGCCCAAAACTATACCAAGTTTCAGTCCGATTCCGATTAAATTTTCAGGGATTGTACGGGTCAGCTCCTAGACGGTCCGTACGCAAACGTGAATTTCTCATAACGCCAATTTCCAATCATCTGTTGGCCCTATTTCGTTCAAACTCGGTAAGAATTCGGGTATACGTCCTAGACAATGCCCTAGTAATTATGTCACGATTGGTAGTGTAATAACCTTTGCGCATGCGCGAAACTAATATCGATTGAAAAAGGCAAAACCCCCAGTCTTAATGGAACGATTTTGATGACATTTTAAGGGATTGTGCGGGTTTGCTTCTAGACGGATTGCCCCTATAACTTTCATTGCCGTCACGTATGTAGTAGTTAGTGCGCGTGAACAAATTTCAATTTATTCACGTTGATTTCTTATCATTTGTTAGTCCAATTTCGTTCAAACTCGGGGAGTAGATAGACATCCGTTCTAGAAAATTTTCAAGTAGGTAGTTAGAATACTCCAAACATATTCGACAACTCAAATCCACAGTTGGTTCAGTGACGTTCGACCCCTCCCCAGAGTTAACTCCTCCACCCCCTCCCCTTCCATTGTGGGTCATATTTGAAAATTCTGAAAAAAGTAGTCTTCGAATTGTTTTAGAGTAATCCAAACACGCTCGACAATCAAATCCCCAGTTTGTTCAGTGATGAAAAAGATACCCCATTCCCCCCTCCTCCCCTAAAACTCCCCCAATGGGGCAGATTTGAAATTTTAAACCTTTTAAACCTTCTCTGGACTTCCACAAATAATTTAAAACCGAAATTAGCCAAATCGGTCCAGCCGTTCTCGAGTTTTAGCGAGACTAACGAACAGCAATTGATTTTTATATATACAGATATGCGCACCAGCTCTCCTATTCTCTGATGGCCAACTACCTCTGATTATCAAATTTGCCCAAATGGTCATGCTGCATGGATGAAACTTTTTGGAATTGCTGTGGGAGCCATCCGTTCGCATCGTAGCGGCTTCCTGCATTCGGAGTGCGTTCCGCGGCGAGAACTGGGCGAAACGGTCAGCCGATCGGGAATCGACCCCGTTCAGCGGGACAGCACGTAACCGGCGAGGTCGGCGCATTCCCGGAAAAACTCCGGGCTCCCGTCGACATTTTTCGGGATGATCCGTCATAACTGATTGTAACGCAACGCGAATTGAGTAGCGCGTTACGCCCTACTTTCCCCCCGTCGGAGAGCTTCATGTAACTCGGCGCTCTCCGCAGGAAGCAGGGATGGGTGACTCCGATCGCCGATCTGATACTTTTGTCATTGAGTCCACCCCGAAATGTAACAGTCGAGTATATTCAGGATTACGTAAAAGCTCGCTGTCCAGAGGATGGTGAGGCGTTTTCTGTGCTCCGGCCAACACGTTTATGGGAGAATCAGTAGTTTGTGGAACTTACTCCGTCCGAAAGGATCGAACAATCAACCAGAACCGGAAATGTTCAAAAAATGAAAATTAAAATATAAAAAAAAAGTTTCAGTCATGCTTTATGAGCGAATTTTCGTAAATTATCGTATTGTATAATGTTGAATTGTTTTGAAATTTGAGATTTTTGAGTGCAAGGAAATAGTTAACCATTAATTTCATGGCAAAAACGTATTCTAAATAATAACCTGCTATTCAAATAGAGGTTCTGAATTTTTAGCTTTTTTTCCAGTTTTTATAGATTTTTTAGCAAATTTTGATGAATTTTAAGTACATTTTTCAGCATAATTGGGTACATACATTTTTCAATGTTCTATTTTATAGTTAATGAACTTTATTTGAGCAATATTCTACCAAAAAATATAAATTGAACGATTTTTAGCCGTTTTTAGCAATTTTTAGAGATTTTTTTAGTACATTTTTTGAAATTTGACCAATTTAATGTGCTCAAAAAGTGTTGTCCAACGAACTCATCCTTTCTTTTGAAATGCTTGATTTTTTTGGCGGAAGAACGAAGTTTTTATCTCAATTCTATCGAGAGTTATCGTCTGGAATGACACATACATATATACATATATATATATATATATATATATATATATATATATATATATATATATATATATATATATATATATATATATATATATATATATATATATATATATATATGTTACACACATGTGTTACATATATATATATATACATATAAAAAAGCGTTAAAATCCAGGAATAATTTCAGAATGCCTCAAAACAGATTTTGATGAAGACAATTTTTGAAAATTTTTATTTTAAGATTTTTGGAGCCATTGCAATAGCTTTATTTTCTAAGAAAATTCGCTAAAATTATTTAAAAAATTTAATACCTCGATAAATCCTTCCCTTCTCGACGACGAACTACCTGCTGAACCGGCCACTGTGCAGGCTTCCTCGCTCGGCAAACTACCTGACGAGTCTAAACCCTGACTTGGACTCCAGCCCGTTCTCTTCATTCAAATCGGCGATATGCGCGTCCCACCCCTAATTAAATTCAATTCAGCAGCATCCAATTCGTTTCAGTTCCACCCTTACTTTATTCAATTCCGTATCAATTACTAATAGATTTTCCCCCTCAGTCGTCACACCACTCAGAAGTTTCAGTGCCTCAAATCGAATAGTTTTTTTTTTTTCTTTCTTTTTTCCCAGAAGTTTCATTTCTTTTCATTGCTTTCCGTCAACTTGATTCCTTTGTTTTAGCGAATTTTTGGAGAAAATTAAGCTATTGCTCTCGCCTCAAAATTTGTAGAATGTGAATTTTTGAAAATATTTTTTGCTGAAATCCGTTTCAGGCTATTCTGAATCATATTCTGAAGTTTACCGCATTTTTTTATGTATGTATGTATGTACCTATGTATGTATATATGTATGTATGTGTCATTGCAGACGATAACTGTCCGTAGAATTGTGCTAGAAACTTCAAACAAGTTCGTTGGGCCAGCATGATCGGATTACATCTTCGGGTTGAAATTTTCAAAAATGTAGTCAACATTTTCAAAATAGCCTGTTTTTTGCGATTTGTTGTGCGAAATAATTTTTTCAGCATACTAACATGTGGTATATTCGGAATCAGCGTAAAATTTCCTATAAGAATACGTAACAAGTTTTCAAACATTTCAAAGTGGAAAAATCAGTCAAAAATCGAAATAATGCCGTTCGCTAGTTGTAAATAGCGACGGAAATGTCGAAGATTTCTTCAAAAGTTCGCTCATGGGGTCATGCTGCATGACTGGACTTTTTTATGTAATAATGCAATTGGTTTCACCGGTACAAATGTAAATAAATAAATAGAATTTTTTTTTTTTTTTTTTTTTTTGAAAAATCGTTCAGAATTGACTTTTTGCTGATATTTGAAGGTCCATACCTCATAAATTTATTTGAAGACAAAAAAAAAAAAGAAGAAAAAATCGTCTGTTCCTCGATGTCCTAGAGATGCTCCCTATCAAATGTCGCTGAAATCAAACAGACAACATAACTTTTAGCTCAATGAATTCAAGTGAGGCCGTCCCTTTTGGAAGTCCCTAGTCTGCTGGTTGGTATAAGATGCATGTTTATTCAAGAGATGGTCCTACACAATATAAACATCAACTTTGTTTAGTCAGAGAGCAACAACAAAAGGGTTTTGGGGCATATTGCTCAACTTACTGACTCAAAAATAGCGTGGGGACACATACGGAACTTTTTGACTAGTAAAATACTTTCGTATGTGTCGTTGCTTTTTTCATTTCCCTATTTCTTACGTACTCGAAGGAGATAGTTAATTTATCATGAATCCATGGGAAATAGAAGATTCGAAGGTTTCCGAAACGGTCCTCAAATTCATATTTTAATAGGATAATGATAGATTTACATTGCCTTGAAAATGGGGACGCGTACGGAACTACACCCTTAATCTCATAGGAACTGTCGATTACTCATTGTTGTTTAGGTTTCCTTATCTTACGAGAAATACGCAAGACACAAGAATGACATCCTTGAACCCGATTGAACGCATTAAAGGAGCAAATGCCAACTGTAATGGAGCGTTTCGCAAAATGTCGGGGGTCTGAGAGTCGATTGTTTCCGCATTGGGATATCGCCTTGAGCGGTTACGCCTTTACCAGCCTCAGTCATGATCACTACGAGTTCGCGGTTCGGGCTGGGTTTTCGAAGAGGCACGAAATCTGATTCTATTGGAGCTGTCAATAATTGGGCGAAGTCCTATAAAATTATCCACTTTGCATAGTCCGGTTTATATTAGTTGTAGATATAATCTAACTTTATATAACGTTATATCAGTATTAGTTTATTATTAATAGGTTTGATATTAGATTTTGAAAATTCACATTTCTGAGTGAGAAAAGTCTTTTTCTCAAACTTTCTCGAATTAACTTTCAAAATTTATTTATTCATGCAACGGGTTAACGCGCAGTTACAATCATTGAAAAAAATTTCATGGATTCAAAGACAATAATCAATGCTTATTTATAAAAACATATTCATTTATTTCAATTATTTGTATAATACTGTGAAACATACATGTGTATTAGTTTATATAAATTATAGTTCAATTTTTGGTTTATTATTTTCAATAATAAGCCTATGTGATCGTATAGCAAAAAAATTTTATAACCCCCCTCAAACTTTGTCTTTTCACGTTTCAAGGTGCGTAGAATTCAAATTTGAAATGTCCGTTCGCCGTCCGCCGTTCACAGTTCGCCGTCCGAGCCATAAAAGGCCTTAGAATTGACTTAAAAAATCCGTTCTTTCGCACATAGACTCCACTTTGGGTCTAGTTGGTCCTAACTTCTCGCCAGCTCGATCGCTCCACACCCATGGGTGCTATGAGCCAAAAATAGGTGAAAAAGTGTCTTTTTCGAGGCATGAATATATGTTTTTTTTTTCTAGGTCATATTTGTGTGTTAATACCAATGCTTTGCCTACACAAATATTTAATAACATATCCTCTCGACTTTTCGTACGTACTTAGATAATGATATTATTAAGGCAATAATTATTTGAATGGGTAGGAGCTCAAATCGAGAAATATAAACATGCGTATATAATTATAGAAGTATAGGTTGTGGCAACTCGAAATAGGACACGCCGAGGAGTCTGGACGGGCCTTATGACGTACGCAAGCCAACTAAAACTACGATCATACTCAATTGAAAAAATAATAAACCTTTGTGAAATAATTTGTAGCGTTTTTTCTCAAAAATCAATATAACGAGGGAGTGACCAATTTTTAAGAATTTTGCCCCCAATTCATAAAAGTGTTGACCTTAGTTCTCAATAAATGAGTTTAAATGGTATTAAATAAGTATGAAAACCGTCTGTTCTTATGGAAAATGTATCGCTGAATCCGGAAATGAGGGTGAAATTGGAGATAAAATACTCATAAGTTGAGAAATGAGATTTTATGAAGTGAAGTCGGGATTCTTCGTAAAGAACACGAAAAATCAAAACTTTCGAACTTTTGATGTAGTTTATTGGATAAACGTTTTCGAAACTTATTCCCTTTTTCCCTGTATAAAGAAGTTGTAGGCCAGGTAATTCGATCAATTTTGGAATTCCATCGTGAACTTAACACAAGTGCGTTACAATGGGACTTGAACGAATTTCTCTACCTCAGTTTAGAAGCTCACGCTACAGCAATAACAATTAATTATGACCCTCATTCCTGTTAAGTAGAGAAACGTGGCCTGCGGATAAGATTCGGAGTGGCACCTATCTAGGTATGTTAGTAGGTCAACAAGAACTCCCCTCAACAATCTGTGGCCATTCATTGGAGTGAATGTCAACTGACGGATGAGACAGATGCGTAGAAGTGTCAGATGGATGAGACTCCCGGGGTGTTTATTTAGGTTTGGACTCCTCTTTCTTCTCGTTCGTGGTTGAAGTGACGGAACATAACATCTGCTCTCCACAGATACAGTAAACACAACTAAAAGACCCTTTGGGCTGTTTTATCAATAGGCTTCATTATCAGTCAGTTTATCAAGTACCTTGTTTCTTCTCCGAAAGAAAACGTAGAAGTCTGCCTACCGAGTGTGGCGCATAGCCTTCTCGTCGCCATATAACATGATTGTATTGATGGATAAATCATTTTATCAATTGAATATTCAACTAATTTTGTGTTGTAATGCCAGCACACCGCAACAACGGCATGAAGGAGGTCAACTTTGCACTAAACCACGTAAAAACCTTCTTTACCCCCTCCGCACTTTTATGCTGCGCTTCCTTCCAGAAATCCCCTTAGAATATGAAAGCAGTATCATCAACAAACATCACTATATACTCTCCAATTTCTTCAGGATGCTTTAAATAATCATTTACATTATCAAGAACAGGAGAGGGCCAAATACCGTAACACTCTAGAATTAAGAGACACAAGACACCATTAAAGCGAACTGTCTGTATCCTATTGGTCATGTAGGTCATGAACCATTCAAGGGCGACGATTCCGATTCCAATATTTTCTCACTTCATTCTAATAATATTAACTTGGGGTTGTCCCCGTGCAATATTGATAGAGGAGAGTTCCCAAAACCGGACCCCTGTTTTGTTTTTGAATGAAAAAAAAAAAAAGTGAAAAATTATGTTTTAAAATCATTTAATATTTACTCTGTAATGTTGAGCATCATTTAACTTTAACTTTTTAAAAATCTAATTCAAAATTAGTACAAAAAAAAAAAATTATTTTATCAAACCTTACACTTTCTCAATTTGTGATATAGTTGCCAAAACCGTACCTCTTATCAAAATAACAATAAAAAAAAATTAAAAATGGTATTAAGTCAAAGAATACTCATTCTAATTTCGAATATAATTATAATTTAACAATCACAATACAATATAATACAATAAGATGAAGATTTTAATCTCAGAAAATGATACAGAATGCATTTTAAACAGGGTCCGGGTTAGGCAACAAGAGGGGTCCGGTTTAGGCGACTAAAGCCATCAGTTTGTTAACCCGATTAATTTTGAACCAAATATCTAAATGAAACGTTTTGAAGAAAAACAATAAGCTTAAACCTTGCCATTTAAGAATATATATAGATGTAAAGGCTTACCTGAAAATATCTGGGAAAAATAACGAAAACTGCAGTACTGCTCAAAAACTTTTTTCACTATCAAAACATGTAATGGTGAACTGATCAGCAACAAGTGAAGTGGGCGATGTGTGCGCTCCACTATATAGTGTTAGATGCCTAAACTACAGTTTATAGCTGAAAATACAGTGCAGGAGAATGCAGTGTCAGCAGACCAGGGGTCCACTTTAGGGGGAGGGGTCCAGTTTAGGGTACTTTCCTCTATTACTCATAATTTAATTCGTGGTTGGTACAATTCATGCAATACCGCGTTACGGAGTTCAAGAAATGAATAACTCGGTTCTTGCTTCGAATAGTTCGCGTTCTATTCACGGAGCTGGGACAAACCTATTAGATCCCACTCAGACGTGAAGTTCCTATACACACGTAATTACCTGCGTAAGGGGGATGTGAAATAGAGAAGGTGTAGCCTGAAAAACACTCGGTATACATACGAGGGTTGTAATGACTGCGCCTAATCGATATGAGAAGCGAAGATGTCGTAAGTGATTTGATTCGTGAGCCCGACCTTTGTTCACCGAGGAAAAAGGGGGCCCATCGCTTCGATACAGTTGAGGCCGTCTTGAGTTGCCAAACGAGGGCGTGACGCAATCGACGCTGCACGATCCGCGCGACGCGATGCTCACGCCTCCGCTCCGATGACTCCATCTCGAGCTGGTCCTGTATATATATATATATATATATATATATATATATATATATATATATATATATATATATATGTGTATATATAGAGCAGCCACATATATGCGTCGTAAGGTTGGATTTACGAGAAATATGGTCGTACGTACTCGCTCATGCGACCGAAAACAACGACTCCTTGTGTGGGCGGCCGGCGTAATCAGTTTATTGAGGCGACTGCATCCGCTTGTGCGTGACGTCATAGGCTAATCAATACTGCAAGCCTGGCAATTTCACTTCGAGGATTCATTAGATAGTAAACCATTGTGTGACGAATTGGATCTTCAACGATTAAACAGTGGAAACATATTTAAGTGAAAAATAAACGGATGTTTAAAAAAGTTCCAGTCATCGAATTTCGCTAAATGATCGTATTGTTTGATGTTGAATTCTTTTCGAATTAGAGCTTTTTCAGTGCAATGGAATTATTAACTATTAATTGTATGGCTAAAAACGTATTTTAAAGAATAACCTGCTATTCAAACAAGAGGTTTTGGATTTTTAGCTTTTCGGATTTTATCGATTTTTTTAGCAAATTTTAATAACATTTATGTACATTTTTCAGCCCAATTTTGAATGTTCTAACTTATATTTATTAAACTCTATTTGAGCAATATCCTGCAAATAAATATAATTTTAATGATTGTTTTTGGCTATTTTTAGCGATTTTCTAGCACATTATTTGGAATTTGACCAATTTAATGTGCTCAAATATATATACGTATATATGAAAAAGCACAAATTTCAGGAATCGTTCGGAATGCCTCAAGTTCAATGATGAGCGGTCTTCAGTTATACACAGAACAAAGAAACCGATTTGATCCTTCATCCATCTTCCCGATATTATGTGTGGATCTGGAACATACCGAAGAACCATTCATATGTAATTCCCTCAAAAATAAATTTCAGTGTAGATATTTTACAAAAATTCTGATTTTAAACATTTCTGAGCCAGTGCAATAGCTTGAATTTCATTAAAATATTTACCGAAAAATTTGTAAAATCTGCAAAAATACCTCGAAATCTTAGCTCATTGTCTGAGTTATGCCATCTACCAAAGATTAATGAACTATCAGAGCAAAACTGGCGGACACGTGTCTCGTAGATTATTCGATGACGACACGCCCAGGCGGATGCTGTCGCCTTAATAAATTGATTACGCCGAGCCGGCCGCCCACACAAGATGCCGTTGTTTCTTTTCGGTTGGCATGAAAGAGCACTTATGACCATGTAATAGCGAATACATCCAACCATGTCGTCGGTCCCAAGTAGTGTAAACCTGTACACTAACATTCGAACGTTCATTAAAATTGACGTCATCATCCTGGAGCTGTTTTTTCGCATAAAAACGCACGAAAGTAACTGAGATATGGTTGGTTTTAAGCTCCAAACCGGCCTATCCTGAAGCTTTTACACAAGGAAACGGTCACACACAGTAAAATTGCACGATGCCTGCTTTTTAGTTAGTGAAAAAGGAACAATAAAAACCCTGACCGGGATCTGAAAAATGTATTAATTTGACACGCGCTGCCCAGCAAACAGGCGTATAAAAATTCCATAGTAGTGTAAACCTGTACACTTACATTCGAACGCTCATTAAAATTGCCGTCATTGAAATAAAATTAATTAAAAATTAATGCATTTTTCAGATCCCGACTAGGGTTTTTTGTTTCCTTTTTTACTAACTAAAAAAGCAGGCATCATGTAATTTTACTATGTGTGTGCGTTTTTATTTTTCTAAACCTGTGAGCTTACGCACCATGCGTTTTCAAGAAATCCGTTTTCCTGCGTAGTTGTTGGTACTCTTGTACAGTTCGCTTCAATGATCAGAACCTACACGAATAATTTGTATATGTCTCCCACCCGACGATTTGGACGACTCATTTGGTTCAAAATGTGCTTCGAAATCATGATCAAAATGAAATGTGTGTTTTCATGATTTATTGTTTCCTTTATAAAATTTGAGTGATTTCGTGTTATTACTTCTCGATATTAATTGTGCTTTCTTTGCAAAATCTATAGCTGTACAAGAGTTTGCTGTTAACAGTTTATTTGCCATCTATTCGGCCAAATCATCATTCTTTCTACAGGGAAAGTAAATCCCTGTTTTAGGCTGTTTTAAAAATCCCCCTCTCCTATTTTAGTTTCGTTTTTGTTTTGTTCATTTTCAGTTTTATTTTCCTTTTCATTATTATTTTCTCAGCATTCACTCCCTTCATAATTTTTATTTCTAGACACGGACCAGGTGCCGAATAGAGTTGACAATTTGCTGCAAGGGTTCTTGGCTCGTTTCCCCCTAGATTCTCGAGGAAATCGAAAAATGACGAAGTGTACGATCGTTTACCACATTCATTGTCCGATTCTGTTTGTGCATTTGTCTGTGGCACCATGGTGATTAAACGATACTTTTTTAACCGCTATTGTTGGTTGCATACAAACTGTACAAAGATACACCACCAAACGCAATATTTTTTCGTTGTTATTGCGCCTTTTTAAATGAAACCACTTAATATGAAGCTACATGCATC